>JAPVRG010239985.1:0-13158 GCA_029783565.1 Rhagoletis cerasi
TATTGACAAAAACAAAGGCGAAGCATTCTTCCTCGACGCACCAGGTGGTACAGGTAAAACTTTTCTGATAAATCTTCTATTGGCTTATGTGAGATCAACTGGACGTATTGCAATAGCTGTAGCATCATCGGGAATAGCAGCAACTTTTCAGGTGGTAGAACTGCTCACTCCACAATTCAAATTGCCATTAATCCGTGCTTAGCATTGGAAATGGAAGTATGCAAAATATCGATGGATACGTCTTTATAGATTCCAGAATTGGTAAAGTGGTGTGCTCGATTTTATTTATAGTGTACCCAGATATTGAAAATATTTTAAGCAAACCATAAAACTGGCGGTACGAGAGAGCAATTGTCTCGCCAAGGAATGTTACTGTTGATGAGATTAATAGCATCGCAATGCAAAAGATTGATGGAAAAAATAAACAGTACTTAACCTTCAATATGCCGTCCACTATCCCACTAAATTCTTAACTCTTAGAAATAGGATTCCAGTTATATGGTTACGTAATCTTCGACCACCTGCACTTTGTAATGGCACACGACTGGTTATACAAAAATTGCATAGCAATGTTATAGAATGCATTATTCTTACAGGATCAGCAGTCGGACAAACAGCGTATATTCCACGTATACCTATGATTCCAACAGATAGGCCGTTTCAGTACAAATGTCTTCAGTTTCTTTCATTCGCTATTGGAATTAAAAAAGCTCTAGGCCAAACTTTTCAATTTGTGGGAATTGATTTGCGCTCAGAATGCTTTACACATGGTCAATTATTAAAAGTCAAAATCAAAAATGTTGTGCATTTCGAAGTGCTTTAAAACACTATTTAACTAAAAAAATCTTTTTAGTCAGTAAATAATATTAATCTATATAGAAAACAAAAAAAAAATTTGGTTTTCTTTAAAAATTAGCATTTAAAAAATGCGTACAACGTCGCATACGGGCAGCTGGTTATATATAGATAGATTAGCGCTTGCACATTATGTAAATGTTTGTCCGAGCAACTCCTCCGATTTATCGTAACTGTATATTTATAAGAAGTGGGTCTTCATGGCAGAAATAAACTCGGAGGTTCTAATTTGCCTACTAGGGAAGAAAGGCTGACTTTATATGTAAAATGCACAATTTCTCCTTGAAACCAAAAGACGTGGATGTGTTCCAACTCCCCCAAAAATTAAGTATAAATAGGCAAAACTAGTCAAGGAAAACAATAAAGGGTCAGACTTACAGGGTCAGGAATAAATGTACATTTCTAATAAGGATAAAGGAAAGAAGCATTTAGAAAAGCTCACGCAAACTATTAATGTACACAAAAGGAAGAAACAAAGTCAACCACTTCTTTCTTCTTTCAAAAGATACACTTGCGTATCTACTTGTAATATGTGGCTTTACCGGAATTTTAATTATATGCTTGTTATTCTCTTTCATCTCCACCATTGTGCTTCCAGTACCCAAAGATGTTAGAAAACCAAAGCCAAATAGTACTTCTACAATCGTTAAATTATTGATACTACCTTTAGATGCGGGTATATAATATAATTTTGTTTACGTTGTAGTGCATTTTCCTCTATAAAAAAAATTGCTGCTATGTATGTTCCGGGGATGTGTGAGAGGATCAAACTTTCTAATATATATGACAAAGAAAAAGAGCCAAATAGCCTTTAAATATAGCAATACACCAGAAAAAATAGCAGCACCAATAAGAAAAAATTCCTAGTAACAATATTTTGGCGCTTAGACTTTTGCTTTTTTTTATGTTTGGCGAGCTTCCCCTCCAATTTATGGCGTGCGTCTTGATGTTACAAAAATGGAGGGACCTACAATTTTACGCCGCTTCCGAACGGCAAATGGATTTATGAGCTCTTTCAGGGCAGAAATACACTAGAAGGCAGGCCATGGATCGAACCCAGATCCTACGGAGTGATTGTACTCACCTCTAACCATTTAGCCACAGTGGTTAATCTGACGTATTATACAAAATTTCTTTTAATGGCGACTGATTTTGGCACACAAATCAAATATAAAGTTAAGAAAGAGCTCAACGGACAACAAGGCCGCCTAGTCAGCACACTGCAGGGATACGGGACACTAACGCGACTTCGATAATGTAGTCATTCTATAAGAGAAATACTATAATAAACGCTATATTTTATAACTGTTACACATAACGAACACCCCTAATGACAAAAGGGACCAAATTTAAAAGGGACTCAGGCAATTGTGCACACGTGTATCGCAATTTGGTTTTAAAATCGCAACAACAATCAACATGGGTGCTCCTTTTTCCATAGTCAGCAGTCGATCCGTTTTCCCAATATACCTTCGAAGAACAATGCAATGCTGTGTACATAGCAGGGATGGGCGTAATCAGGAATATGTATAATTGAATGAAAAAAATAAGAATAAATTTTCATTCAAATAACGAATACATTTTATTCTTCATTCAAGTAATTTCGAATCACCAATAAATTTTCATTCATCAAGAAATTCCAAATAATGGCTAAATTTTTATTCATCACTCAAGTAATTTCAGATAAAGACGATGGTCAAGAAAGAATGACTGAATAATAAATCAAAAATTATTCGTTATTCGGAATTATTTGAATCATGAATGAAAACTTATTCTTCATTCGAAATTACTTGAATGATGAATAAAAATGTATTCGTTACTTGAAAATATATGTGACCCGGCCTATGAACAGGTGGATTATGACTCAGAAAAGAAAGGACTTTCTAGTTTTCACCACGTGAAAGAGCGTCTCAAAAACTATCGAAACCATGTCATGTCATGTTTTGAGTCATAAGCCACCTTTTCATAGGCCGGGTCACATATACATATTCTTCATCCGTAATTACTTGAATGATGAATGAAAATGTATTCGTTATTTGATATTTCTCCATGATAAATGAAAATTTATTCGTCATTCGAAATTACTTGAATGAAGAATAAAAATGTATTCGTTATTTATTATTCATCCGAAATTACTTGAATTATGAATACAAATATAGTCATTATTTGAAATTTCTTGATGATGAATGAAAATTTATTCGTCATTTGAAATAACCTGAATGATGAATAAAAATGTATTCGTTATTTGATATTTCTCCATGGAAAATGAAAATTTATTCGTCATTCGAAATTATATATTATAAATTATAAATTTGTATTCTTCATTCAAATATAGAAAAATTATGAATGAAATTTTATTTTTTATTTGAATAGTAGTTCGTTCAAAAACGCCCATCCCTGGTACATACATATATAAGGCTTGCGGTTCAATGTTGCGTGTGCTGTTATATGTTTACCCAGGAAACCGAGTCTGAGCGGTCTATGTACGTTGAAAAGCGCAAGGCCAAGAGGACGCTGAATCAGTATGATGGGGTCCCGTTGGAAACGTTGCCCCAGAGCGCGAAGGAAGCGGTGGAAAGGGCGAAAGTTCTGCTGCCCAATTTCCAGGTCACTCGCGGGGCTTCAGTGGAAAACCGGGAACCTTCGTCAAAGCGACAGAGGTCGGTGGAGGAAAAACGTCCTGCACCCAAGAGAGTCCGGCCACACTCCTGGATGGGCAGCCCTAGCTTTGCCGAAGTTGCGAAGGACCGAATCCTCATTGGGGTTTTGGACCGAGGCAACGAGCTCGGGTCCATACCGAGGGACCAGTGGAGATAGGTGATGGCAGCCTGGGCGAACATCATTTTTGACGTTCTGCTGGAGAACTCCGGAATCCCTCCAGCTTGTAAAGACGCTGGTTGGTACCAGGGCCAAGCAAAAGTGGTCGCCTGTGAGGACCTGAGATCGGTGGCGCTGTACAAGGCCGCCGTTGCAAAGATAGGCTCTGTCTATCCTGGGGCTAGGTTGGAAGTTGTGGACTGGAAGGATATTCCAATCAGACCAAGAGCAAGGGCTTGGGTTCCGACGACACCTTTGGCACCGGAGAGCATCCTAAAGATGGTTCAAATGATGAACCCAGCTCTTCCGACGAGTGATTGGAGGGTTATTCAGGTGGAGGATTCGGATGGCCCTTCTAGACAAGTGGGTTTGTCCCTAAACAAGGAGTCGCTTGAACTCCTGGAGAGGAGACAAGGCCGGGTGTTTAATGGCATCGACGGGGTCATAATCAAGGTTTATCGCGGGGACGCTCAGCGCGCCTCTAGTTTGGGTGCAGCAATGGGCGTGGACATTGAGGCACCCGAACCGGATATGGAGCCGGAGCTCTCCGACGCTGAGAGCAACGACTCCTCCCAATCAAACTATGCATTGACGATGAATAGGGTGTTTGCGGAGGAAGAACTTCTTCACAGCGACGGGGAGTGCGAAGCTGGCGTAACCGTCGTAGCAATGGAGGAGGTGGCAGATACCTCAAATGAGAGTACTGCAGATAAACCTCCACAAGTGTAAAGCAGCCTCGGCTGCTCTAACCAGTGGGTGAGCACGGACATAAATGATCGGGGTTAGTCACTTTTCAACTACCTCTTAGCAACTAACCTACTTATATGCAACAAAGGTAGGGAACCTACCTTCATTACTAAAAACCGTAAAGAAGTATTAGACATAACTCTGTGCAGTGAAAGCTTAATTGAGACGGTTGAGAGTTGGAGGGTTATGGATGCACACTCCTTCTCTGACCATCGCTATATTGCAATAGTATTGAATTTATCTCCAAATAGCCCAAAAAACTCAAGAAACACAGATTGGAGCTATTATAAAAAGCTATTTGAAGACAAGTTTTATAGCTTAACCCCAAGAGAACCTAATTGTAACGACGATCTAGAAAACATGGTCAACGAATTTACCTTGACCTGCTCCGAGGCACTAAGTAAGACGTGCCCTGACCCAACACCATGGGGCAATCGTAAGCCCCACTGGTGGTCGCGTCAGTTAGACTCACTTCGCAAATCTTGCAGTAAGTAATTCAATAAGACCAAAAGGCTTAGCTGTGAGCTTGAATGGCAGTAGTACAAGCGGTTACTCCGGGTCTATAAAAAAGCTTTGAGAGAGGCAAAGAGATTTTCGTGGAGAAGTTTCTGTGGTGGCAGCGAAAGTGTTTCCGAGACTGCCAGGCTACGGAAGGTTCTCTCCATATCTCCTAATCCGATAGGTTTCGTACAAAAGCAGGATGGATCCTGGACCTCCACGGGAAAGGATAACCTTGAACTGCTCCTAGATACCCACTTTCCTGGGAACGTAGCTGTCGGGGAAAACTCCCCTTCATTAACTTCTCCCAATACCGTGGATATACCTATCTCGGAAGAAAGGGTAAAATGGGCAATACAAAGTTTGAAACTTGGATTTATATGGTGTTTGTTAAAAGATATAAAAATTTGCAAAAAGATATTCAACATTAAAAACAGTGCGAATATTAAAAAAAAAAGCACCGTACACTCAATTTTGAGAGTAAGGGTACGTATATGTATAATTAAAAATTTACCTTTTGTTGTAGCCACTCTGAATGCGGGCGGGATCTAGCTATATGAGTTTTTATTTCCACATCCTGAATGAGCTTTTTCTCTTTGGTGTCCACTAAAAGCATTCGGCCAGGTTTTAATCGGCTCTTTAAAACTATTTTCGATGCATCAATATCATAAACCCCAACTTCAGAAGCCATTACAAGGATATTTTCACTTGTCACATAAAACCGAGATGGACGCAATCCATTACGGTCTAGAACAGCGCCAATATAACGTCCATCTGTAAATGAAATTAAAGCCGGTCCATCCCAGGGCTCCATTACACATGACGCCCATTGATAGAAGTCACGTTTTTCTTGAGGCATAGTTTTATCATTTTGCCACGCTTCGGGAACCATCGTCATAACAGCCTCTGGCAATGAACGTTCACTAGCCATTGTAAGAAACTCAAGAACGCAATCGAATGAGCCGGAATCTGATAAATTTGGTTCTACAACTGGATATAATTTTGTTAAGTGATCTCCAAATATTTCACTCTGCATAACACCCTCACGAGCTTTCATCAAATTAACATTTCCGCGTAAGGTATTTATTTCCCCATTGTGCGCTATTACGCGTAATGGATGAGCACGTTCCCAAGATGGAAAGGTATTCGTTGAAAACCGCGTATGTACTAACGCCAAATATGTTTCGAAATCTGGATCTTTGAGATCAGTATAATACTCCCATAGTTGGTCGGAGGTGAACAATCCTTTGTAAACAATAGTCTTCGAGCATAGTGAACAAATATAAAATCGTCGTCCTTCTTTAATTAATTCATGACTGGAACGTTTTCGTAATACATATATTTGACGGTCAAAAGACTCTTGATCAAGATCTGAAGAACTTTCAATAAAAACTTGACGGGAAAGTGGTTCAGATTTCCGTGCAACCACACCAATAGCATCTTTGTTTGTTGGAACAGTTCGCCACGCAATCACTTTTAAGTTTAATTCAAGTGCTAATTGAGCGAATTCGGCTTCAACTTCAGAATTCGTTTTTTCTTCACAATATATAATTCCTGTTGCATATTTTCCGGCAGCAGGCAATCTCACACCTCCGGACGCCCTAAAAAAAATTATGTAATTTTCTTATATGAATACAAAATTTCAATGTTTTTTACTTCTTTAAATACAAATTCGAAATTGTAGAAAAGCATAAAAATTAACATATGATGTTTTAGATGAATGGAGAACATAAGATGAGCCCAAATCGCTCAAAAATGTACGTAATGCTAATTTTTTCTTCGTTATTCACGGCCTTGAGCTTAATGAATTCGTTCCAAATGGACGGACAGTAAATAAGGGAAATTACAGAATATGCGTCTTGAGGCGTTGGCGTGAGAAAATCCGTCGAAAACGGTTAACGTTAAGGAATGACAATTCGCGGCCTTTGCATGACGATAAAATACCTTTTCATCAAGCCAAAACTGTGATGATTTATATAAATGGTGGTCGGTGTGGTCGAGTGGTTAAGAGGTGCGCACTACCACTCGGTAGATTCAGGGTTGGAATCCTGCTCCTAGCAACATCGAAGTTTTTTTTTTAACGGCGGTGCTACTTCTCAGCCGATTTGAATAATCTTTACTTTCATATAAAGGCTATTTAATTCTTTGTAGCAAAAATAAAGTAAATTTAAATTCGGGCAACTAAGGGCTAAGATATTAAAAAATTTAGTAGTCTTACCTTTTTTAAAGCTCAAAGTTTTAAAATATCTCGAAACCGGTTCCACTTTTATAATATACGTTTATCATATTTGGATTCAGCGGACAATTTTACATAAGTTTGATGTATCAAAGCCGTGGTTATGAGAATTTTTTAAAAATTGTTGCCTAGCGTTATTAACTTTGTTCATACAAGTATTTTCTAGCTGATCACAAAGAAAAAGCGGTGCTAGGTGCGAGCTAACAAATTTACAAAAACAAAATTTATTAAGACACTTTTGATGGGGAATTTTATGGCAAAGAAAATGCAAAAAAAAAGTTCGATAGAGGTTAACGTTCACGAGATAATTAAAAACACTTAAAAGTGCATTTTAAGTAGTTCTAGCAAAGCATGCTCCGCATATTTTTTAATTATATTATCGGAATTTCATGGTGACTGTTCATAAATATAATAATCATAGTAATAATAGATTGGCGCTTACACAATGTGTTAGTGTTTGGCCGGGCTCCTCCTCCGACTTGTACACACAAAGTGGAGGGACCTACTGTTTTACACCGACTCCGAACGGCGATTGTATTTTATGAATAGCTTTTTCATGGCAGAAATACACTCACCTCAACACCACAGCGGCCGCCGTTGACTGTTCATAGAATCCGATAAAAAAAAATGTGCATAGTCCGATGCAGTTCCACAATCGACTGATTTGTAGTCTCTGTCGCCCGGACTACTTTTAGGAAAAGCAAATGGCAAAATTTTTGGCTCTATTACTGAATCCATCGTAAGTTTGATTGTTTGGAATCTTCGTATATTCTATGGAAGTCTATGTAGACAAAAACAAAACTTTGACGAATATTTTGTGGAACTGAAGTTACCACCCAACTAAATAATCCCCTGTGAACCAATTAATTCAAACTTTCTATAGTAAATATTCATTTAAATTTTTGCGCAGTTTGTTCCGAACAGAGCTGTTAAGTAATGATTATAAATCGTAATGATTATCAATTAAATTAATTTTTTTTTCAAAGGTGCTAAATGATTAGCTACAATTATTTCCATTTTTAAATCAATATTTGCCGATTACCATTAAAAAAATCTAAAAATAATCGTTTTTTAGCCAATTGGAAGAAAAAAATCAAAAATAATCAAAAATAATCAAAAACACTGATGCGATTATATTTACAATACATTTAATTTTTTTTATAAATTTTGATTATATATAATTTTGTGAATTTTTTTCTGTGAACATAAATATTCTTTACTCCTTTAATACAACTTAAACAAACTGCAAGAAACGATAATACTCCCCCCTATTACGGTTGGCGTTGTCGTCACAAAATGACGACTTGTTAAAATCGGTATTGGCGTAGTTGTTATCGATGACAACTATTGTCACATCTTTGGTATTGGCTAAGCAAAGCAGCTGTCGACGTTGAACTCACACGACGCCATTTCTGTCGACACCGTGTTTACTGACGACTGGAAGTAAATTTTTAAGTATAATTGTTTTTTTAGGGAAAAAAGGAGTTAGTACCAGGTACTTATGAAATATGATGTGTAAACATATGCACATATGTACATATGTACTATGTGAACGACTCGTTAAGCATCAGTCAAATTCAATTGCTAGATATTTAATTTACTCATGTCTTCCCTTTTTATTTTTGTGTTTGTAATTAAATTGATTTAATAAATATCTATGTGTCTGCATTTATTTAGATTTTAGACATGCAAAATACAAGGGCAGAACAATTTGAAACTTTTATAGCTGTGTTAAAAAAAATTCCTTGCCCAGCAAAAGGGAACAGCTGGAACTAATTTTAAGCAGCAATGGGAGGCAATCAGTAGTAATTGAAATGCCCTGGGCCCCCTGATAATTTTCCTTTTTAGCGTGAGCTCTTTTTTGCACTCTTCATCGCTTGAGCTGAATCGGAGACGAAGAACATTTTTAAGCAAATATGTATATCCAATTGAAAAAATCACACAGATGTAAAAAACATAATCTGTTAAATAAAAATTTTAAACGACATGAAACAGGTGATGCAAAAATGGCAGAGATGATATTTCCTACATTAATTTTATCGATAAATTGTCGACGTCGTCTCAACACGTTTAGCAAGTACCGATTCTGCGTCGATGTGATGTCGACTGAAAAACGACGACGATGTCGCCGACGCCAACCGTAATAGGGGGGATTATAACAGAAAAGATAATACATATATAGATATTATCTACACCATATCATACGTAATAACGCCTATTTATACAAACAAAAATTAAACAAACATATTCATTTGAATTATAAATTAGCATTTGCTTTTAATAATACTATCTTCATCATCTGAAACAGGGATGCTCATCCAGTAGCTCAATTGGCTCAGTTGGCTCACAACAACATCGCCGTGGCGCACTTTGGCTCACTTACAAAAAAAACAGAATTCGTGGAAAACAAACGGGACAAAAATTGATAGATATTCATTCACTGCTGCCTCGCGTTGGGTCGCATTTGCTTAGCTGTATGTTTGTATCACAGATTTCATATTTTGGGGTTGAAATATTTTTTGCAATTCCCAGAATGATGTTGTGATTGGTATTGACGTTGTTGCCGTTTGGCTTAGTAACTTCAATGCCATTCAGTTGACTTACAACAACATCATTGTGGCTCACTTTGGCTCACTTACAACAAACCCATAATTTTTGGAAGTATGTATGGATGTACATACATACATATGTACATATGTACAACACGCAAAATTATCAAAGCAAGCTGTATGTTTGTATCATTGATTTGTTAGTTTGGGGTTGAAATATTTTTTGCAATTCCCAGAACGATGTTGTTGTAATTGATATTGACGTTGTTGTCGTTTGGCTCAGTAACATTAATTTGTTGGGCACCCCTGATCTGAAATACAAACGCTTCTGTATTTAACAATAACTATGTTCAAGGAATACATTTTTTTACTAGTTTCTGTAAGCTTGTTGTTTATTGTCATAAGAACAGGTAGAAGATATTCGTAAATCACATTGTCTTCACCTTGCAGAAAATCCAATCCTTCTTTAGTATTGTTGTTTGTTGAATACATTTTGGTCATACCATTTGTATATTCTGAGAGCATTAAACTAAGCAAACAAACAAGTATGTTTCTTTACAATGAAATAGAAAAAAAATTAAATATAATTAAGGTAATCAATAATAATTAAAAGTAATCAAAAAAATAATTAAATTATTTTTCTGATTATTTTTGATTATTTCTGATTATAATTGTTAATGGCAAATAATCATAATTGTTTTTTGATTATTTCTGATTATAATTAATTATTAATTCTTCGGTTTTGAAAACGAATTGAATTAATCATTATGATTATCGAACCCTTTTAAACGTTTTGATTACTAATGGTAATCTAAACTTAACAGCTCTTGTTCCGAATATTGATATATTTGTCGTATCAAGTACTAGTGTGTTGAGTCGAAGACCTTAGTAGCCAGTGCTTTTGTAAAACTTTAGTGAAATAATTTACACCGTCCGACAAAATTGAGCTTTTTTTGCACCCATGGAAAAATCAAGCATTTTCGTAGAGACAAAATAAAGTACCCGTATTTTTCCGTTCTTCTGGAACAAGTCATTTACGGTTACTGTGGGAAAACCACTCCTAACAACCCCTATGCTGGATCTGTCAGTAGAATATTGCCTTGTGATTTTTTAAGCTTTACTAAACCTCGTATCTAAGGGGTTTTGGGGTTGCTGATTACAAATCTGAAGTCAGTTTCTAAAAAGTCAAAATAGCGGTTCCAATATGGCGGTTGGATTTCTTAAAAATTGTCAGATTTTTATGAAGTTTAATATTAAAAGATTCTTTGAGTCGCCGATTACAAAACTTAAATCAGTTTTTAAATATATAGCCCAATTTGGATTTTTTAAAAACTGATTTCAGTTTTATAATGAGCGACTCAAAGAACCTTTGGATATCAAACCAACATAATAGGCCGCAGCAACATAAAAGAAGTGCCATAGCAATATACGGAAGAGACAGCACGGAGCTGTCGTGACCCGACATCTACTAAAGAAAGGAACTCGACGTATAGACGGGTTTCCATACAAGGCCTGGCTGTTCAAAGGTAGAGCGCCATGGGCTAAGCTCAAGTGGGTAAACGGTTTTCCACAACCATTTTGCGTTTAAGACCGTGGTCGTGGCGAAGGATGAGGGCCATGGGTTGAGTATAAATGGGTTAAAGGTTTTCCATACCCACCTTATGGTGGGCCATGTTTCGTTCGCCCAGCAGCACAGCGCAGTTAGCATCAGAACGCCAGCAGAGTAAATTCAACGGGGGACGGCACCTATCAACAGAGCGCCGGCAGAGGTACGCCGACGCCGCCCAACACCAAAGCACCGACAGGGTAACTCCAACGTCGTCCATCAGTAGAGCACCGGCAGAGTAGCGCCACGCCGCCCATCAAAAAAGCATCGACGTACTAGAGTAACGCTGACATCGTCCATCGGCAGAGGTACGCCAACGTCGCACGTCGTTAGAGCGCCGACGCGATACAGCAACAGAGGTGCGCAAACGCCGTGAATCAGCTAAACATCGCCAGAAACACGATGGTCTCGCCCGACTGCGGGGCAGCTTTAGGAATCTTTATACTGTTAACTTTACCATAATTTAGAAGACAGGAATACTAGAAATTAAGTACGATTTTGCAAAGGCCCACAAAATAATTTGTTGTAACGGACTCTGGGCACGGTGAGTATACCCCTGCATGGAAACAGAAGAGTCGGAGCATAGATAAAACACTTCGTTACAATTGGCACCCGAGCAGGGGCCTGATAAATGGTACACGTGCAAAAGGCAGACATAGTTGACACGACGTGGTTGGACTACACATCCAAGGAGTAACTAGTATCCATTTCACAGGAACTAGGCATCGGACACACGGACACCGCCCGGGAGATCCTTAAGCGCATAATCGCTCTGGTAGCCAAGGCACATACCGACCCAGAGATACACGCTAAATTCCTATCGATGGAAATAGCTTGCAGGGTCATTGAAGCCGCCTCGGAAGACGAAGCCGAGCAGAAGACACCTACCCCACCGGATCAAGGAGAAGAGCGCGCAAATACTTCCGTGGTACCACCAAAGCATAATCGACTGGTACTTTCACCCTCAGCACACAACCGCTATACCAGTACCCGCTGGTACAACACCTTACGATAACTAGGCACCTACCACACGTTCGCACTCATCATCGACCAGGTGCGGAAGTGGTCTGTAAAATACGACGATGGACGAGACCCGTTAGCATTTGTGAAGCGGTTGGAGGAGTTAACCGAGGAATATACGTTGAATATAGACCTCCTTCCAAAATGTATGCCTGAATTACTAAGCGGCACCGCCCTCCAGTGGTACCGCAACAACAACGAACATTTGGACGTCATTTAAGTGTGATTTCCTGCGGGACGGTGGTGATGACCCTACGACATCGTCTACCCTACGAAGACAGTCATTTTAACAGCGATCACCAGCGCGCCCGGATAAGCACCATCCATAAAGATAGTAATGATAACGATTATGATAATAATAATGATGATATTAGTTTTTTTTTTTTAACTCCAGTTTATTTAGCATCTATCTATGTACGATATTTAGCATTTTTTATGTAAATAACAAAGTCAACAATATTCTTTTTTATATCTTGTAGGGGAAGTAGCCACTGCTGCACCCCTGCATAAGCAATAATACAAATATTTTATATGTTGTTGCATAATATATTAAAAAGTAGCTGCGAGGTAAGTTGGCCTAAATCTTGTTAGACGTCTGCTTCCTTGTGACGGATTCTTAAGTGCCTTTGCTAGTGTGTTGGGATGTTGATCAAGTCTAGTTACATATCTCTGGTTGAAACGAAGAATTTCTTCTTGAACAGTTCGGACCTTAAGGTCATTGTGTAGTGCATCGTTTGTTACGAACCAGGGTGCATTTGTAATTAGTCTTAACACTTTGGATTGAAATCGTTGTAAGATTGCGATGTTTGATTTCGAGGCGCATCCCCAAA
>JAPVRG010239986.1:0-13354 GCA_029783565.1 Rhagoletis cerasi
AATTTTGCCACCACGGATATAAGCATTGGTTAAAACAAAACAATACTATCAAAAAGTGCAATGACGAGAAATGCAAGGCAATAAAAAACTGTGGTGTTGGAAATATACACAATGGATAAATTTTTCTTCCAGCCTCCAACTTGAGGAGCGCTTCGAAAACGAAGAATGCCTGGATGAGTAAACGAAGTTTTTGGATGGGTATGATCTTTATGCTATTCAATTATTTATATTAAAGTATGGCATTTTAAGGCAACATGACGCAACAACAAACCGAAGCAACATATGATGCAATCACGCGCAAAGTCGTGCGAAAATATTTTACTTCCATTAGCACAAACAGAGTAATACTACATTCACGTTGAGCCATTAACTCGAGTTTATGGGCCATTTTGGAGTTAAACACTACTCATAAACTCGGAGTTTACCATGCAAATCATTTTCGTTTAACTCTCCTTAAACACCACTTTTATTTGGAGTTATGGGAATGCAACCCTATTTTTTGACCGAATTTGGGTTGTGTCTTTGATAATCCAAACCTGCAACCAACTTTCCGACAGTTAGCCTGTTCCCATACTGCAGGGTTTAATCAGAAATAGTGCGAGTTCGTTCCGTGCACATAAGTCTAAAATATCAACAATCTAGCTATGCAAAAACCAAAAATTTGGCTCGATAGAACATTTTGTGCTGATTTCAATCCTACCAAAATTATCTAGCGGAAATGAAAAATAAAGAAGATATCAAAGAATAAAGTTAAATTTTTTGATTTTTTTAAATATTAATATTTTCTGAACAACATAACCTATCAAAATGGTAACGACGTCAAAATAAAGGTAATTAGGAAGTCTTTCAATTGGTGCATATAATTGTTTCCTTTTTTTTATATTTTTAAGCCAGAAATACCTAATAACCAAAAAATATATATGTAAATATATTTTTTTGAATGGCGTTTATTTAAAATTTGTTTTAAAAAGGGTTATATTGTATACGTCGCGTAAAATATATTTAAATTATCTTTAAATTAGCATAAATCCTTTTGTGATCGGTCAGATAGTTTCCGAGGTATTATAAATATAAAAAATAAAAAAGTTTAACTTTAACCTCTTTTATTGGCTTTGGTTTTTGTCTGTGCCAAATAATCTTGACGTGGTTGAAATCAGCATAAAAAGTTCTATCGGGTCACATTTTTTTTTTTGTTTGCTAAACGGTTGGTATTCTACACCACGGCTACTTCGGACTATTTCTGGCTAAACCTTCGAGTACGGGAACAGGCTAAATGCGAATAAAAAAAAAGTAAACAAACAAATGTCAAATTAAACTCTGAGTTTATTAAACACCCCGATGAGAACACACAGTTGTTCATAAACTCAAAACGTTAAACTCGAGTTAATATTTCAACGTGAACATGGTATAACTTCATTATTACCCTCCAAAAAATGGTGTAAGGAATTGTAAGAAATAAGGAATACGCTAACGGCGCTGCTTGCAGCATTTCTTTTACCTTATCTACAAGCCTTATAATAAGGTTACTATACTCCATATTATAAGGAATTATATAGTCCTTATTTTAAATGGCCTATAAGCCTTAGGCATAAGGATGACTCTCAGAGAGGGAGAACAAACTTTATGAACTGATGTCATCCAAACAGCGAGATCTGGTGTTGATTCAAACTCAAGATTTGAAAGCGCATTTACATGTATGGCTGTAGCTGAGTGTGCAAAGATGCTTGATGCAATTGGTTGCTGCCAAGGCTGTCCGGGTTCAAATCCCATCAGACGGAACATAAAATTTAAAATTTTTGTGTTTGTTTATAATAATTATGAAAAAGCATCCGTGAAGTGCAACGTGAAGCAAACGTGTTTGTTTTATATAATCTATAAGCCTTATATAAGGTAATTATTATGCAATGCCTTATTACAGGATTATGTAAGGCTTATTTCATATGGGGACTATAAGCCTTATAATAAGGTAACCATACTCCATATAATCCATTATTATAAGGAATTATATTAGCCTTTTTTTATATGAACTATAAGACTTAGGCATAAGGGATTCTCTCAGAGAAAGAGAGCATACCTTATGACCTGATGACATCAACACAGAAAAATAAGGTATAAAATAAGGAATGTTTCCTACAACTGATTTTCCTTACAGATTTCAGGCCTTAAATTATAAGCCTTATGCTAATGTAAAATAAGCATTATATCAGGCGCCAATTTTTCGGAGGGTATATACATTTTTAAGGCGCCGTCAGTATGGGTTTTAGGGCCGCCGAATTTATACGTTACGGCATGTGTTTTTATTATAATGGGCCGACCTTCTAATCGCAATTGTTACAAATTTTAAAACCCCAAAAGCTTCTTTATCTGCAAAAAATTGTGAAGTGGAGCTACCTTTTTATATAAGCATGTATTCATGTATTAGGATTGTCTTAAAAGAATAAGACCCATTAAAAATAAAAGAAACTCCCATCCCGAAATGCCATCATTTAGATTTCATTATTACAAATGTGGCAACGCTGCTTGTAAAATAATGAAACTTCAAAAATCCCAGTATCCGTCAAAAAATTTAAAGTGAAACTACCTTCTTTTTTATCATGGCCAGAACTAAAGGTGTGTACCAAATTTCAGATTAATAGGTCAACGGAAAGAAGGGGAAAATTTCAATTGCTACTAGATTTTACCCAAATAAGGGTCAAAACGACCCACACGAAAATAGGAATAGTGGGTTAAAATGTTCCCCCAAAATATGCCCCATTAAATTTTACTATAGACCCTTAAAGAAAAGATTAATGGTAAATGCAGCTTTGTATGAGCTTTTTCAAATAACTAAGATCAGCTTGAAATCAACTTAAGAAAATTTTGACGTTTAGGGTGGTCTAATATTCTGGAGCTCTGCCTCTTTCATAATTGCCATGCCGAATTCGCGTATCTTTTTTGGCTGTCGCACAGTGTAATAAGAGTAATAACGAAAGAGCGATGTCTCTAAAATGTGCATTGAAAAAATATTAGCGAGCATAGACTAGGCGACGTACGCAATCTAACATTTCAATTAAAGACATTCTAAGTTATCCTTCTATATAATTATTTCGACTTTGCTGAAAATCGCCATGTGAGTTTACACATACTTTTACACATCCACGCATACATGCATATGTACATGTATACGCGTTCTAGTTAGTTACTCTTTTAATTAAGAAAAATAATTAATTAATTTTATTTCAATTGTACGCGGCTGCTTTTGAATGTAGCAGAGAGCAAAGGAATGAGATTTGTTTGCTTTTTGCCACATGTTTTGGCATAGCGCCGATAAAACAAATATGACATAAAAAACGGAAAACATAATACTTACGCACAAATAAAAAAAACGCTTATATGTAAACACAAGTACATACATATGTATAACTACTATATAAAAGACATACATATATGCATGCACATAAATAAAACACATTCAATGCGCGCCAGCAGCGAGCGAATACAACTCTTATCAGCTCACCACTTCAACGCCACGGGTGACTCCTACGCTTGCGGCGGTTAAGTAAGATGTACATACATACTACAAACACACATACATGTGTATCTACATGTACACATATACAAGTTCCATACGTACTTATTTACATTTTTATTTGATCTAGTTTTATATGCCCCTCTTTATGTCGACATTTTATTTTTTTATCGACAGTAAAGTTTTTGCAAACATTTGCTACCGCCGCCAGACCAACTCAACCACAAACGGCGAACACTACGAGCCACCAAAGGTGTTTTTTTTGGTGTGTAGTTACATACATATTGTCCATACATATGTATGTATGTACATTTATAGATAAGGTCAGTCAAGCTAAACAGCAGATCCCGCCATTGCATTTTGGCTAAATTAAGCCCACCCGACACCAAAGCCCGCAGAGACTATAGGAGAAAGGAAAGGAGAAAAATCATGCAAGTATAGAGGCTGTCAGACGTGGCAATGCAATATATTTTGAAAAGGCTGTCAAAATGCGAAATATCAGAAAGCAGTTGCATGAGCTCATAAAAATGCAATCGCCGTTCGGAGTCGGCGTTAAACTGTAGGTCCCTCCCCTTTGTGTGACAACATCAAGGCACACGCCACAAATCGGAGGAGAAGCTCGGCTAAACACTAACATATGTGTATTATTATTATTATTATTAGTTGCATGAGCACGCACACCATGCATGTAAAGTGTCTTCCAAAGTAGTTTTTTATTTCCGAAAAGCGAATTACAGGAAAAATTTCTGAAAACGCTTTTGTGCTGTTCACACAGTGAATGCATTTCTGGCAATCTTTCTCGATACTAAAATGCAACCGTCAACCACGTTACCGGTAGATTTTTATTTTTCTTGGTTATTATTAACTTTGTTTTTAATTTAAAAATTAATTTATTAATATTCTTCAATTTTTTTTTTTTCAAAATTATCCTTTATTACTTCTGTTGTTTTTGTTGTTGGCCATTGGAGCTTGTTAAAAATGTTTCATAACTTTATTATTTCTCACAAATTCACGATCCGTGTCTCACGACAACACTCGATTAGTTTGACAGCTCTTGCAGCAGAAACGAAAATTGCAGTTGCAGTCACACTTTGCATCTTTTATTTCTGAAACTGATCTCCGAAAAGTGGTAAAAAGGTCTTTCCAGCTGTTCACACGTAGAAATAAAATTTCTCTTTCCAAATTTGACGACGAATTGCATGGAAAAGTTGGAAATATTGCCACGTCTGACACGCTCTTATGAACTCACAAGCAAAAAAAATTCGTGGAGAGAACTGCAACAGAAACAAGACAGCGAAATTCGAAGTGTTGGCTCAATAACTGAAACGTCTGCATTTTTATTCAAAACCGCGCAACGCGATTTCGTAATACATAATTTCAGCGGCTGAAGTCGTTCTCTGCAAACTTTGCCTTCCTGGCATTGCAATTGTTTTGCTTTCGTTTTCGTTGGCATTCGCGTATAATAAATAGTTGTTTTTGGTTTATAAGTGTGTATTTCTTTTGTTTGCAAATTCATATTTGAAGAGTCGAATATGTAAAGGGTGTCCCATAATTTATGCAAAAATTATTTGTTTTATTTAAACATAAAATGCAGAGTTTAGAGTTATGTTTGAAAAAGCACACCGGACAATGATTGCCACAGATTTACTGAAAAATACGCGCTATTTCGTCGATAGTTTCTCGATTTTCAAGAAAGTATGCTCTAATGACGACTCCAGCTCAAATTAAGTACCAAACATTGGCTCGTTGTGGGTGCATTTTTTTTTTTGACAATTACATTTTAATTTTCTAAACTCCAAATGTAGGAACAACGAAGCCGTCAAATTAAATTTAGCTTGACCGCTAAGGCTGATCAGCATTCACTTTTTGTGCGTATATGCCAGTAAAGCCGATGTACTTTTTCCACACGTAACCCTGAACTGTGCACTACAAGTTTAAATTAAAAACTACAGTTGTAAAAAACTGTGTGTTTCTATTAAATTTAACTCTTGCGGAAATTATGGGTCAGCCTGCACTTTAATTACTCATGTTATATACAAACTTTTGTACGTACATGTACATACGTATGTATGCAAATCATGTGTATATGTATACTCAATGCATTTCTCACGGTTTGTGGCTTTAACGGGCGGAATTTGATAACGAGTTCTAATCTGATGGGTCACATTTCACGCTTGTAATATATGTATTAGGAAAAAATCAACTCCGCCAAAGCTGATACTTATTTGATCTTTACAATGAGGAATAGGGGAGTACTGCTGTTAGTTAAGTATGCAGAAGTGGTTGGCAGCAACCGAAGACCCGTTTTGAAGCGAGCCGAAGTCGATTAGGCGGTTACAGCGCCCATCAAGAAGAAGATGCAGAAGTGTGCGATAACGCTTTATGTTTTATGTTGGCTTGTCAAATTGGGACAATATCAAACCCGAAGACTTTTTGGTAAGGGAGAATTATTTAATATTAACAAAAACTAAAAAGATAATACAAATTAATAGTTTATTCCACTTCTTCAGATTAAACACTTTAACCTCTCATTTAAAAGGATACCTCATTTTTACTAAAACTAGTTTATTTTCTTTGGAAAATTCTTTCAGAAACAAGTTGTGGACCACGTAAAAAATTCCCAAATTAATCACTTAACATTTTAAAATGTATCTTTACCGGTAGTTACACTTTTGAGTATATAAGTAAAAGTGTATTCCAGCCAAAAAAATATACCAAGTATACATACACCTGCAGCAACAAATTATACGAATTCTCAAATATTAATAATAATAATAGGTTGGCGCTTACACAATCAGGGTATTCGTTTGAACGCGTAAATGCCTCGTAACCGCGTAAGCCTCGTAAACTTACCTAATTTTGATGTTGTCACACAAAGGGGAGGAACCAACAGTTTTCGCCGTCTCCAAAAGGCGTATTTTCATGAGCAACTGTTTTTCATGGCAGAAATACGCTCGGAGTTTTGTCATTGCTTGCGTAGGGGCGACCGCTATTAGAAAAAATTTAATTTTTTTATGTTGGTCGGTAACTGGGCGCGAACCAAAGCCCCCAGAATGGTAGTGCGCACTGCTAACTAGGCATGAGTAACACTGCGTTGCAACACAATTGCGTTAATACCGTAGCCGGAGTTGCCTTGCTAACACCAATGAAAAAAAGCGCTAGCGCCATTAGCACCACGAAACACATGAGACCAATTTGAACCAACTAGCATCGGAATGTGTGCTATCGTATTAGATGAATAAGTAATCTGGTTCCAGTACACCAGCATTTAGTCGGAAGTCCTTCCCATACAAATGTTTATAATATGTTCAGTATTTTACTTTCTGCTATTCTTCTGAAAAACTAACCCACAGATCGGTGATATTTCTAGTCATCATATTAAAATCGCATAACAACGCAAATAAGATCAATTTTTTTTATTAATAACACAGGTCAACATTTGGAACACCAGTAACTAAGTTGGTATCGATAGGTTTTCGGGGTCGCTGATCACGATTCCGGAGTCCGTGTGACCCCATTACGTCAGGATCAAGGTCAAATGAAGGTCGAACATCTTAAATCGAATGAATCCACATCCGTGGAAGTTAGCAGAGCACGCGATATTTTTTAAAATATGTACGCGGCAAAGTTATTCTTTTCACGGATAATTAACGTCAAATTATCCCATAGGAATTTTTGCTTTGAAAAAAAGTTGTCCTGCCAACTTCAGAGAGGTCAACATAAAGGCTAAAAATAATGCCGTCGAAACGTTTTCGATATCTCAGTTCTTGTTGTTGTAACCGCATACAAATTCCCGAAAGAGTTTTTGGGGAATGATGCGGGAGTGACAGTCCTTGGCCAGATATGATTTGGGTCGTTCCGGTTACGTAGACCCGACTGTCGTGGAAACGTCGATATCTCAGTTCTATCGGCTAGGTGTATGGTGTCAAGTTAGCACTAAATAAATACCATATTTTTTGAAAAATGAGAGCTACGACAAAAAGCTACAATTAATGCCGGAGTTAACTTTTTTAATTTCGAAAAGTGTTTTGCAAACTTGCCACACGCCAATTAAGCGAGGGATGCTTTAAAGTGGCATTTTTACCGATTCTTCTAGAAGTTATACTTCATGGCAAAGCCAGTGGGAAACTGGAATGTTTGGTGGCGCACAAAGTAATGTATCGCCCTTTTAGCCGATACATTGCAAGATGCATAATTTTGTATATAAGCATGTGTGGCGTGTGGCTTTATAAAGCTAATTGAAATCTACATTATGTACATATTATGGATGCCAACCCCGGGATTGCGATGATGTAGAGTGCCGTTAATTTCAGGTCGTCACTCCTCGCATAACAACAATAAGCCTGTTCCACGTACTTAAGTATTTCTAAGTTTTACAGAATTGCAGGAAAAGCTGTTTTCGCCAATAATAAACCTTATGGAAGATGGCGTACGGGAACAGCTTCCTGTTAAAATCTGCAAATCGTGAAGTACCTGAAACAGACCTAAGTAATGTTTCTGCCTGTACTCTGGACCGCACCACGCCTGTTTGCGTTCCTTTGCCTTTGTTAAAGTAGAAAATTCGGTATGGAAGTGGTAAGGACCGCCGGGAGAAGAATAAGTTGGTGGCAAGTAGACATGCGTAGGTAACACATAGCCGGAGTTGCCGCGCTTACGCCAACAAAAGAAAAGAACTGGAGCCAAGTAGTGTCTTTAACACCACGAAACGCATAAAACCAATTTGAACCAACTAACGAAACAGGTTGGCGCTAGCGTATTAAACAAAGTTTGTTGGAACATTGTGAAATTCTTCTTTTACTAAAATGTCACGATTAAAAATTATCTACAAATAGAAAAAACATGTAAAAATTTGTCGAAAAAAGTTTTATGATTGTTGAATGAGAGATATTTTTAATGTCTTCAATTAAAACTAAACTTATAAAATTTGATTACCCCAACAACCCCCCTCCTCGACCTTTTTATACACACAAATTTGTTTTATTCTCAAATTGTTTATATTTTTAAATTTACATTACACTTTGAGTTAATAAGAGACGAGGCCATGTAATCGGTCCAAATTAGTTTACTGCGCTATTGCGCTGGGTTTGTGTGCTGGCACCACAGATGGCGCTGGCGTTATTGCGCTATTACCCATAGGTAGTGGCAAAGTATTATTACGTGCTCTTAATTCCTATGGGGTTATGTATCTACTACCACAAACATACGAACATAATTTTTATTTTATTTCGCTTCACTTCAATGCATCATGCAGAAACAGTAAAACTAACAACCATTTTTACGTAAAAATCAAAACCCCATCCGACTTCCAAGTGTGAAGTGCTATGCGTTGGTAAAACGCTTACACGCAAAACTCATTTAACAGATTCCTTATGTCACAACTCCCATGCCACGCCAAGTATGCATAACCGAGCCTTTACGCTACGCACACACTGCAACCGACATTGTCCGAATTCTGCTCGGCCGATTTCCGGTATATGCGGGCGACATAAATAAACACTTGCATTTATATGAGCGCTCTCACACATAAACCGATAACGGAACCGACATCGGCCGTTGACGTCCGTCAGTGACGATAAATTAAAACATGATTGTTTTTCTCGTCCGATCTCAGCTGAAAAGTACTAAAATGGAAGCGAAATTTAACTAATTGGGCTTAAATCAAAAAAATTATCAATAAAATTACATTTTTAAGAGTTCTTCCATTAGGGCCGATTAGGGCCAGACATTGAATAATCGGCCGTTAAAGTTTATCTAAATACTTCACTGTGAAATGCTTTCAAAAGTGAAATGTAAACCAAATTTGTGAGTACAAATGCGGTCGGCTGATAATCTGGTTAGGTGTGCGCTTCAGTTCCGACTGTCATATTGTCCGACCAAAATCGGTCGGCCTATCGGATGCAGTGTGCGTCTAGCGTTACGCCGTCAATGTCAGATAAAATTAAATATGTACGTGTATTTGTTGTGACCGCTGTGGTGTAGTGGTAAGCAGTGCGCGCTTCCACTTCGCAGGTCTGGGTTCAAGCCCTGGTCAGAGCGTCGCAAAAAAAATTTAGAAAAAAGGTTTTTTCTTAACAGCGGTCACCCCTCGGCAGGCAATGACAAACCTCCGAGGGTACTTCTGCCATGAAAAAGCTTCACACAAAAATACAATCGCCGTTCGGAGTCGGCGTAAAACTGTAGGTCCCTCCCCTTTGTGTGACAACATCAAGGCGCACGCTACAAATCGGAGGAGAAGCTCGGCCAAACACTAACATATGTGTAAGCGCCAATCTATTATTATTATTACGTGTATTTGTATGACAGCTGTTACAGACGACGCCGTTACGAATGCGTTAACGCAGTGAACAAACTCGCTGCTTTTCTGTTGCGTTCATACGTTGACGTTTGAAATGATCTGTAGATCAAGAGCTATAGAATACAAATTTCTCTGTACTGGCAGCGATGACATTTCACAAATAAAATTAAACAAAGTAGAATAAGTGAAAGAAGACTGTGAAAACAGCTACTTTTTCAACATTCACGTTATCGATAAAGAAAATAAATAAAGAAAACGGTGATTTTCGTGAAAAAATTAGTGAATTTCAGTGAATATAAAGATTTGTTTACATTCTGAGAGGCTGTTTACTTTAACTTGAGAATTGTCAAAATCCGCAAAACCAAAGTAGCGCTACCAATGGCGGCGTCGACTTTGTTCTCTACATCGTGTCTGTAGACATGCTTAACAGCTGTTACTTGTTTACAAAAGAATGTGCGGCAAAACTCAAGGTGTGTAACAGCAAATTTTTTAACATCGTCAGCGCACAAACTGATCAACGTAATGCCGCAGCAGTCAAAAGTATGTATGTACCTTCAGCTTTTAAGACCGGTGCGAAAAAGAATAAGTAGCAGGGTACAGAACGACAAAACGAGTAAGACAACACGTGCACAGGTAGCAACCGGCGAATGAGCGCATAAATATCAAACGATCGAAAACGAAAGTAGGATCACAAGACGCGAAAAGTTGGTAAAATTTTGAGGGAGGCGAGCAAAGAGAGTGCAGAATTAGAAGACAGTAGGTATGTAGGTAAAGCGAAAATAAACGAGATATTTACATGTGACTCAAAACTATTGATTATAGATTTGCGTGGATTTACGAAAGTAAACTGTGGCAGATAGAGGAAAAGTTACAGAAAAGAGATTAAATACATACGATGATAATTTTTCCATAGGGGAAACATTTTTATACTAAAATATGTACATATCGATGGTCAAATCACAACTGGCAATTTTTCCGAAATCGTGTTATATACAGTGTTGCCACGAGCTCGAAAAAAAGTGTATCAATTTTCAAGCAAAAAAAGTATCAAAAGCAAATACAACTAAAAATGTTTGAATTTTTCTTTAAAAAATGAATAATAATTAAAATTTTACCATTGAATACCATGATTCAATATTAAAAGGTTGGATAATTATTGACAGCCGCGTTTTGACACTCCCTTAAAAATGGTTGCATTTACGAAGGAGGGAGAAATGGGAAAGAATGAAATCCTTTGGTGCGAAAATGGTAGAAGAAAAGTACGCAAAGTAGGCAATTAGTAGTGAAATTCCTTTTGTCAATTCTAATGGATTTGCAAGAAGTTCGCCATTTTAAACGAAATATTAAATAGAATATTAAGAAATATACGTGAATTATGCAATTTATGTGCTATTTAGTGGTATAAAAACTGCGAAAGGTTTCACAATTAAAAAAAAAACTATCACCAGAATTAGCTGAGTATTATTTTTTGAATATTTTTTTATATTTTAATTAGTTGAATGTGTTTATATACAAATACAAATAACTATATTGAACAAAAACGCATGCTACTATTTTACACGTATACTACTTTTTTTTCAAGCAAATCTGCAAAGAAGCAACACATTGTCGGTGCTAAGGGTGCGGTGGGAGCGAGACAACTGTCATGTTATCAAACCTTTAATTATTGAATCATGATTGAATACATAGTTACTAAATAAAAACCTTTTTAAATATGCACTAAAAAAAAAGTAAGATGATTTTTTCAGTCATTTTCGGGTTTTCCATGTTAGTGATTTGAAATTTTTTAACAGAAAAAAAAAGTGTCGTATTCAAACGAAAAAGTTTCCAAAAAAATCAGCAAACAAAACATCGTTGGCGCCAAATCATATATGTACATTTAGTTTGAAACAAAGACGATATGGTTTATTTTTTTTCACACAAACTTCGTACGCTCACATTCTATTCCCAGCAAACCAAAGTTCCCGAAATCTTACCGAAATCTTTAAGAATATCGGATATTTGTTCAGATTTTTGTACAAATTTTTAAGGGAAATCATATGAATTGTTTGACACGAAATCGTAAAGAAATTTCTGTACGATTTTTTAAAAGAAATCTAAAAAAATTCTGAATAAAATCCGAAAAAGCTCCTCACATCGCACGGATTTTCTTCCGAAATTTCGTAAGCAAATAGAAGTGTACACAATAAATTTAATTTTAGAAAATTCGGCATAAAATCGGAAATGAAATATTGATTTCTTTACAAATTCTTTAAAATTTCTCTATTATTCAGAAAACTTTGAAAGCATGTTTTGCAGGGTTCTTAAAAAAATTATACTAGCAAATACATACATATGTACATAACTCAATTTCGGAAAAATTGTCAGTTATGAATTGTCAATGTTTGACCATCGATATATTATTTAAAATGAAGCACTTACAGTTTGCACAATATTGTATCCAATAAGATAATCGCTGATGGGACAAGTCAATGAATCGCCGATGTGTTTTGTTGGTATGTAGCAGGTCTACTTGCGACTTTGCAGAGAATTCCAAAGAACGACAATAGGTCGTTTTTCTAAATGTTATGTAAGTAACTTTTTAACGGTCTCGACAATTTTTTTAACACTTCACTTTAAATTTTGTTGATAATTCAGATTAACACTTATTATAATTTAGTTTTCTATTTGAGCGGAAAATATGAAATTCATAAACACACAAAATTCTCAAAAAATAGATTGCGACACGCTTCGATGATGCGTATGATGGATTTCAGCAAATATTTTTCTTTATTTGTTTTGAAGAAACTGAAAATAATTATTAATTAGTAGGCTATCGAGAGTTTCGTTGTGGCCGCAGTTTGATCGCTGGCCATTTTTTATGTTGACAGATGTGAAAACTATAAGGGCAGCCTACACACGGCGTTGATCGTGATCGGAGCAAATATTTTTAGCCACCCTCTTCGCGCGAATACGATAGAAAACGCTTACTGGCGTCCCTAAATTGGAGCGCTAACGTTGCGTTTTCTACTTGCCGTACCAAAATTTAAGCGCTAGCGTTGCGTTTTCTAACGCCGAGTGCCAGAGCGCGGTATCCCAAATAAACGCGGCGTTAAAGTATGTTTGCATATAAATACAATCTCAATCAAAGCTCCTTCAATAATCACCCCGTCTACACAGTCAAATCTCGGATAACTAGTTGTCAATTTTGTTGTGCTTGTGTTTTTCACAACTCAAGGAAAAGTTTAATTTCTTCTCTGTGACACTGTGATCACCTTTTTCTTCTAAATTAAGCACTTTAAACATATTTTAGGTTACTATTTTATTATAAATACGTTTAGAAACCTATTTTTCTTGCAAGCGTCCATTTTTGATAACTTTCACATTTGACATTTCTCCTCGTCTTCGCAAAAATAATCGATAAAACTAGGGGGGGCACCGAAAAGTTATCGGTATAATCTGAGATTATTTTATAATTACAGATTAACGTGAGAGGAATTTTGTATGGCGAATCTCTTTTTTTAATTACAGATTAAGGAGTTAAGCTCGAAAATGAGGATAATCTCTATATA
>JAPVRG010240208.1:0-17304 GCA_029783565.1 Rhagoletis cerasi
AGAAGAAAACATATCGCTGCAAAAGCAGGTGTCGAGCTTGCGGAGTTCGCAGGTAAATGCAATCGATGAGAAACAAAATTGTGGTAGATTGAAACAGTAAACAGATTAAAATAAAAATTGAATGTTTCTCTTACCAGGTGGAATTTGAAGGTGCCAAACACGAGATACGTCGTCTTACCGAGGAGGTGGAACTTTTAAACTCACAAGTCGATGAACTGGCTAATCTAAAAAAGATAGCTGAAAAACAAATGGAAGAAGCCTTAGAGGCTTTGCAAGTGAGTTGAAAACTGTGTTTTAATTTTTAAATAATAACAAACTAAAAATGTTTGCTCATGTTTATTTCTTTATCCCGCGCAGTGCGAACGTGAGGCAAAGTATGCACTCAAGAAAGAATTGGATAGCCATTTGAATCGTGAGTCCATGTACAAGATAAGCAATTTAGCTTATCTGCGTAACAATATGGACGACAATATCAGCGCAAATAGCGATGGTGAAGAGGAAAACTTGGCTTTGAAGCGACTTGAAGCCGATTTGACCACAGAACTGAATGCAACAGATGGCACAAAATGTGATCTATTCTCTGAAGTACATCTCAATGAGCTGAAGAAGTTAGAAAAACAATTGGAATCCATTGAAAACGAGAAAATGTTACTCACAGCGAATTTACGAGAGGCACAAACCAGTTTGGATAAATCACAAAATGAAATACAAAATTTCATGGCTCGCCTAGCGCTCCTTACCGCACATGTGGATGCTCTACTGCAGCTGAAGAAACAGCTGGATATCAAAGACGATTCCATAGAAGCGGTAAAGCGACGCAACGACGAGCAAAATGTACGACAACAACTGTTGGACATACTTTCACAGTATAACAGTTGGTTCACACTCTCCTCGAAGGAAATTGACGGTCTCAAGACTGATTTGGTTGAGCTACAGAAGGGTTTCAACTACACTGACGCAATGACCACGCTCCGCAATGAGGTCACAAATTTGAAAAATAAATTGCTCGCCACCGAGCAAAAATCACTGGATCTGCAAAGTGATGTGCAGACACTCACAAGTATTTCACAAAATGCCGGACAAAGTCTGGGTTCGGCTCGCTCCACTCTGGTGGCCTTAAGTGATGATTTGGCGCAGTTGTATCATCTCGTTTGCACCGTAAATGGCGAGATACCAACGCGTATAATGCTCGACCCGAAGAGTGATGACATGAGGTGTGTATATAGTGTTACTGTTGATCTTTACAAATCTTTTCTGAATCGTTTAAGTGAAACTTCTTTATCAGCGATAGTGAAGTAAAAAAATAGTTACGAAAAAATTTGACACTTGCGATGCAACGGAAGTGCATCTCTCTCACTTCTTCTCGCCCTCTCAGTATGAAACGAATAGGAAATGAATCGAGAGAAGTTTCACTTAAGTCGCGTGGCTCAGGTGCACTCATTTTGCTGTTTGTTTTTATTTCAGTTTCGAAAACGATTCGCTTACTGCCATTCAGTCGCAATTCAAATCCGATATTTTCGCTTCCCGCTCGCATACAATTGAAGATTTGCAAGGTCTTGCAGATTCTGTAGAAATTAAAAAGTATGTAGACACAGTAAGTGATCAAATTAAACATTTGAAAACCGCTGTCGAGCACACCATTGAGCACAACAAGAACAAAGTGCGCGGTGATGTTTCCGAAGGTAATGCACAATTTTCGCATATATGTATTATCTTTTAGAAAAATAAAATATGTATTTCTTTTTTTTTCACTGCAGCTGATAAATATAACCGTGAAGAGGTCGAAGAGTTGCAAGAACAAATTGTCCGCCTCAAAGGCCTGTTATCACTCAAACGTGACCAAATCGCTACATTGCGTACTGTATTGAAATCAAATAAGCAGACCGCCGAAGTGGCACTCACCAATCTCAAATCGAAGTATGAGAATGAGAAGACAGTGGTCAGCGAGACAATGGCCAAGTTGCGCAATGAACTTAAGATACTAAAAGAAGATGCAGCAACATTCTCAAGTAAGTTGTGTTGATTAAAAAAAGATGAATAAGGAAAATCAGCTTAAGGGCATGGTTTTTTTTTTGTATCTAAGGCGGAAGACACAAAATGATCCGTAAACTCAAGAGTAGAATTTTTTGCTTTTTGTTATTGAGCTCCAGTTGAATTTTCATATTCTCATGGCCTATTTTTGAATTATCTTTCTCTTCTAGGTTTACGCGCCATGTTTGCAGCGCGATGCGAAGAATACGTTACACAGGTTGATGACCTGAATCGCAAATTAGAAGCCGCTGAAGAGGAGAAGAAAACGTTGAATCAGCTACTTCGTTTGGCCGTCCAACAGAAAATTGAATTGACTCAACGTATGGAGGAAATGGAAATCGATCGGTGGGTGCCTATGCGGCGTTAAGCTACATTTAAAGTGTATATGCCTAGAAAAATCATAAGCAAAACACAAAGAAGTCCCACAATCAAGCCGACAAACCGAAGTTAATTTTTTTCCAAATTCTATTACTGAACTCGCTATTTTATATTGGAAAAATGTTAGTGTAACCGCGTCTAAATTTTTGCTTAGTGCTTGCTCTCCATTTCTTTTTTTTTTAAGTGAAGTATTAGCCAATGCAAATTTTCGTTTGTCTTTTATCCTGACTCCTTCACCTTACCAACCAACCAACATTAGTTATAATTGTGTCCATCTTACGTTTAACTTTACCAACAACTCTACATTTTAAGCTGTGCTCCGAATTGGTAAGCCGTAAAAAAATCATGACAAGCTAATATATATGATGCAAATGCTATGTGGGTTGCGAAAAAGAATAAATTTGTTAAGTAAAGCATGTTTTTGTAAATGCCAAACGCTTTAAGAGCGTCGCACTACAACAGAATTATTCTCGGTTATTGGCCATAAACTCAAACTCTACATACTTTGTATATTAAATTTTATTGAAATTCTAAGAAGGTATAAAAAGTGAAAATATTAATTTCAATTAGGGAAAATATGTTGGTAACAGCTTTTCTGATTTTTAAATTTTATCGAAAAGGTATGAATAAAATTGCATTAGTCCAAAGATGCTGCATGCGCTATTATTCCCTCACCAAAAGTAACTATATACCACATATCTTAAATGTCTCTCCTAACTATAGCATTATTCTGCACTTTTACATATATTGCATTTCATTCATTCATCTTCTCTCTGCTTAATAACTCTATCAATTTTCCTTTATCACAGTGAAACACGCTTTGCGCGTCGTTCGATGCCGCCACAACGCGGCAGCAGCGGCAAATCGTTTTCTTCAAGGCCCTCAACACGTAACCCGACTGGCAGCAATCAGAATCAATTCTAACATAAAATAAGCGTGCAGCGTAAACTTTTAGCCTTAGTTTATACATTGCTTAAGTTATAAAGTCATTTTTATGTAAGCTTGTCACACTGTCATCTGCCACGTATTACTTCAAAAGGTACATATAAATTATTTTCTAACACACTTTGGTTATATTCAACACAGCAATATATTTTTTGTATACCACTTATACAATGAATTTCAGCGAAATGAGATTGGTGCGATGGTTAAACTATTTTGAGGAATGAAGAACACATCAAAATAACAACAGACAGTGATTCTTTCGTGGAAAGCGGCTGTAAGCATCGTACGAAAAACATGTACTTCCGCCCGTAAACTAAAGACACTACACACAAAAGCATAAAACTGACTGCAGTCAATTAATATAACTTGATTTTATTATCTATTAAAAATTTAAATATTTATGTTCTAAGGACCGTATTTATTAATAATATCAGCTCCACGTAAGATATGCATAAGTGAAAGCTGACGGATCTTGTGGAAGCTTAAAAAAATTGAATAATCGAGCAGAATGATGCGAAGTTCACTCCAATTGCATCAACAATTCAAAAGAAAAAGTACGCCCAAGGCAGCCGTCAGGCAATAACTTATATCTACCTTAAATATGCTGAGTATTAGATTTGTTTTGCACACAGCTACCTACATATGTTTGTCCACCTAATTTTTTAGTTTGGAGCAAATGAGCATTTTTGGGGAAATTAAGTGAGTGCGTAAAATTTAAATGTTTGTACACCAGGAAACTAGTGACGTTGAATCGATATTATTTTCTCTAATAGTACTAAGACGAGTTTTTCGGTGGCTTTGAACTTCCTTGGAATTTTCAAACTAAGTTTAACCCTGCAAGATTGAACTAAATATTTAAAAAACTAGAAAATTGTTTAACACCTATTGGGATATTTTTTTGTGTATATTCCGTCAACCCCACTCAAGTATTAAGTATCTTCAAAAATGTTTGTATGGCATAAGAAAACATGAATTCGAAAATAAATCTCAAAGGCCGGGCTCATTTGCTCCAAAAAAATAAAATAAGATCTTAATGTGTGCAATTTCCTATTTATTCCTGTTTTTTCTACTTTCATATAGCAATTATGTCTAACATTTTTGCTACTCGTTTAGTTGTATATCAAGCATAACTAATAGTAGTATTGTTTAAAATGGTTTGTTACTTAAATTTTCTTATCTATGAATTTGAATATAATTAAGCACTTTTTCTAATACATATTCATATACATTATCGCTCCGAATGCAGCTAATACATAATAAACGTATTTTTTAAACAGAATCAAGAGAAAAGCCACTTTTGAAGTGCACTTTATATATATGTATGTATTTAACCGACTTCTATTCGTCGTGTTTGTTTTTCTTTTTTTTTTTAAGAAAAAATCATTTGTTTGCGACAACAGCTGTACGCTAGTGAAAACACGAATGCATCTCAACTTTTTATGTTTTCATAATTTAATTAATGCGTAATGAAATTTGCAAAATGCAAAAGATTTTGAGTTAGAAAAACTAAATGCCACATTAGTAGTTGATTACAAAGCAATTGCTTACATTTTTCTATATCTAAGCCAATGAGGAATTAAAACATTAAAAACGCGCAAATCATCAGCATGAAATGTGTTAAGTGGCAGTTTTTGAATTTAATTATTGCTTTCACAGAATTTGAATTGATTGCAATTTTCTTTCTAATTTATACAAATATTCATATCATGGGGCATTCACTTAATACTTTGCAAGCTGTGAAAGCGCGATAAAGCAGTTTAATATGTTAATAACCGCATAAAGGTGCTTAAATTAGCAATTAATCTAAGCCTGCATACATGCATGCACATACTTATATTCGTACATTTATGTAGTTAGCCAAAAATAACACATCACAACTGCGAGCTAGAACGCTTGGAAATTTGTAGTAGCATTGCACAACGTCCTCTGCAGACCCGCGCACACGCTTGGCTTGGCGCAAGTGTAGCTGTATTCCTAGTTAAAAGTAAAAATAATAATTTAAATAAGTAATTTATACGTACATATACATATATAAGCTCATAACTATGCTAAAGATATTATTTAATAATACTTGCGAAAATAAAACCTTTGTTGTAGGCAATATGTTGTATAAATAATCAAATTAAAGTAGTTAAAAAAATACTAAAAAACCAAATAAAAATCTTACAAAAAAAAAAAACTAGTACACAAATACTTACATACTGTATAGGAAATAACGTCCATGGAAGCAGGAAGCTCATTAGTAATACAGTTTTTTGTTTTTTTTTTTTGAAGTTGCTAGGATCCTATGTTTTATAGAAAGTGTTGTCACTGGACGAAAAAGATGCTTATGAAATATTTTCAGCGCATGAACCCCACTCAACTAACGCCCCTCTCCCTTTGGACCAATGCAATGGGAATAGCACACTTCTTGGGCCTCCCGTTAGTTAAACTTGATGACCACGACTGAGGGACAAGCCGATCTAGGCAGGGCTAAGTAAGCCGCTACAACAACAACATGTGACGAAGTACCAAAAATATTTAACGATTGTAAAAAGGGCAGCAACAATGCGACAAAATGAGTGTAATAAGAAAAAAAAAAGATCGTAGGAAACAGGATCTATGTAGGTCCTAATAAATGCAAATTAGGCTTTTTTTGGCTACCTAACCAAAAGTAGATCGCCAGAGTACGGGTTATGCGGCTTCTTTGGTGTCATTGTTAGTATTGGCTGGTTGCAACCAACTGCTGGGATTTAATATTTTGACAGTATTGGGATGTTAAAAATCCACCAAAGAGTTTTTTGGGAAAATGATTGAGTGACAGCCATTGGCCAGACATAAATCTGGTTCGTTCCAGTTACACAGATACACATGCACTCTGAGCTGTTGCTGAATCTGCCGTAGAAAATGAAATTCTACCACATGATCCGAATAGCTCCGGGAGAACATTATATTCAATGTACCTATATTCATACGTTCGTAGCTGATGGGATGGATTCAGCAAGGCATTGGTAGCGTATGTTCAGAGGGGATAAACCGCAAAGGAATCTTTGGGTCAAAATTCATCATTATACAATTGGAAATTAGATCTAAAATTCAACGTTCAATCTTGCAGGGTTAAACATAGTTTGAAAATTCATCGCGGTTAAAGTCAACAAGTGGTCCCCAAGCTTCTTTGAGGCGAACTTCATCACAAAATAATTTTTTTTCTATTATAGTTTGGAAATAGAAGAGACTGATGATTTGCATGCATTAGTAGGAATGAATAAGTTGTAGAAAGGAATTTTTTTTAATATACGTGGAAAAATTAGAGTCCTGCTGCTTCAGGGCCATACTTTCTATAAAACATTTGGATTCCAGAGTTCTCATTTATGAGATTTGCGGAGGTAAAAAAAAAAACATTAATTCACATTGTGTATATGGTGCACTATACCTATGAAACGCCTAAAAGTATGCAACACATTTTACTTCACAGAAGCAACAGTAATGGCTATTCTATCATTATGTACTTTTGCTTGTACTCAACTTTTTAAATTGAAATTTTTTACTTAACTGAAAAAACCAACTTATTATATTTACAATGTACTTAGTTCAAAGATTATATTAAACCATAAAAAATATATGTCAAGTCACCTGAACACTTTTTGTACACATACCGAGCCATTCAATGGAATTTCGTTGAAGTAAAACTCTTATTAACTAACGAATGTTATAGATACTCATCCGCATTTGTTCTAAGCTATTTATATTACATACATACATACATATACTCTATACATACTTATATGTCTTTTACAAAATACATACAAATTTGAATATGTGCATAATATGTATGTACATACTTACATGTGTAAAGTATATATGTACATACCTTGAAAATGTTTTGTTAAAAAGTTAAAAGTTGGTGTTTTGTAATTAAAACTTTGTTGAAAAAGTTTCAAAAGCCAATGAAACAAGTTTTTTGAAAGCATTCGTCTCAACATTTTTAATTAAATCTAATAAAATACCTACATAATTCAAAATTTCTTGTTAACTCTATGGAGAACTCAACCAAATTTTAATGGTGAATAAAATCAAAAATCATAACTATATAAATTTGGATATATACGAGTAAACAAGTTTGAATATTAAAGCAGTAAAATGATTTTATTGTAAGTAAATTTTACCGTCCCTTTTTGAATTAAAGGCCGAGTTTATTTTAAGTCCAAAACTCGGTGAAAAATATTTATTGCAAAAACGAAAAGTTGATGTGATATGCTATGTATCGAACGATAAATGAAACATAAAAACAGCACATGCAGCCAGCAAAAGAGCAAAAAAAAAGAAGTCAAGTTGGGAAATTTTGGGAAGGAATTAAAAATCTTCCCTTAATTATTTCTTTATTTAAACTATCTAAACTAATAAACGTAAAAAATATAACGTAACCTTAAACTTTACTGAAGAGAAATATTAAAATATAAATATTTTCATACTTGCATCCACTGGCAAAAATATGTATGTATGTAGTAGCATTGTAAAGCCAAAAATAACATACAAACTTATAAAGAAGATAAAATAGTTAAATCATATGCATACTATGGGACAACTAAAATACATAAATACATACAAACAAACATAAGAACATATGTCTAATCGAAAAAATATTACATACAAAACTATGTAGTGCTATTTGGAAAATATTAAAAAATACAAATAAATTCATATGAAAATGAAATTTAAAAATTCGCTAAGAAAATATGACTAGTTTTCATACCTAAACATAAAATTATTTGAAAGTTATATTACAATAGCGACATTTTAACGAAATTAATAACGGACGGTAGACGTTAATCGTAGCCAACAATTGTACACATAAACACATGCAAGTAATAATGGAAGGCTCGTATGTTTGTAATATACCCAACAAAACATTTTAGTAATGATATACTTATGTGTAATGCATACATACATATACGAGGAGCAGTAAATGCCCGTACACACGTATACATACATAAATATTCATAATTACGATGGTAGAAATATTTAAGTTATAATGCCAAAATATGAAAACCAAAAGGACTAAAATAAAAAAGTAGAAATAAAGATCGTCAAGATTGTGTGCGTTAATAATTTTTTATTTTTATATATGTATTTGACGTTAGGAAAAAACTTGCTTTACAATTAATATTAGCGATCATATGCTATCCTGAACTTGCCTGCAGCAAATTTAGTTCTCAATCTGCCTTATCATGAGTTTCATTTTCCCCGAACCGGTTCACTTTTTGTTTCCGTGTATTTACTATGGGCGGATGAACAATTTTCGGGCGAAACTCAGGATAAGGCTGATTGTCTTTAATCGTATAACAGGCTATATAAATATTTGGATTAGCGAAATATGACCATATCTCTGGGTGGAGGTCGCTTTTGTTGGGCTGTGAGATCTCCGAATATTGGAAAGCCAGAAATTGTATTTTTCTATGCCGACTTTTGTTAGATAAAGCTCCTAGCTATCTTTATGATAAAAAAAATTAGAGCGTCTCGCCTTACAGGCAAAAAAAAGTTCGCCAACCAACTATTTCTTTTTTGTTTTTTTTTTATGAAGCACATGAGGTCAATGAACTTCCGTAGGAAAAACCTCCGCCTTGAGACAAAAATATTGGCGTATCACACTTTAAAATCCCACTGTAAATGCCGAAGATATGAAGAAAAATGTAATTGGGCGACTACTAGGGTTGCCCAAAAAAATTTTTTTATTATTTTTATAAATGCTTTTCAAAAACACTGCATATGAAGGGGTGTACGGTAAACTTTTTTTATTTGTAGCCCATTAATTTTTTGGCAATTTTTTTTCATGCAGTTTCTTTCATACAAAGTATGTTCGACAAATTTTTTTTGGATGGAGGAAAGTAATAACACCGTCCGCAAAAAAAAAATTCCAAAAATCAACGCGGTTTTCTAGCAACTTCAAACTTGCACTTTGTTATATTAAAATTTAATGGGCTACAAAACTGTATACCTAGAATTTTTTTAAAAGATCTGATTAGAAGGTGCAAATTTGTACGCAAATTTATTGAATTTTCCTTAGTTTTGCACAAAGTTTAGAGATTTCATTTTTATGTTTACTGTTATAGAATGAACTATTTTTCTATAAAAAATTACCGGAAAAATATTAGAATAAAAATTCATGCATATATTTTACAAAATAAGCTGTGCCAACACTTTTTTTCGGCAGTGTACATATAACTTCAATCCGAAACGTAAAAAAATACAACAAATCAAACAAAACTCTAACCCAACCAGCTTTTATGCTAGCAAATACTCGGCGTTTGTATTCTAGTGGCCCTCCCTAAGTCGGCTAGTATATCATTCGTTGTAGTAAAGCTCAACTAATAGTAGGCTCGGTAAACGCGCTGTTGTGTGGGTTTAAGAAGACAAGTGCAGAGCTGACACCAATGTCACGTAGGATACCTTCACAGGCCGGAAATGTGTTGGCTATGTCGGGGTCGAGTCTAGACAAGTAGGAGTTAAGTTTGCTACAGTAATTATACAGCAGAAATTTAGCGAATAAAATGAAAGGCGTAGTGGCATGAAAGCTAGTCGGAGGACTTTCAATATTTTATTTACAGACAGCCGGAAAATACTGCGGAGCTAACCTATGCAAGAACAGAAAGAAATTCCATCTGCTTAGATACACCTTGCAGGCAAAAGTACCGGTACTTGACACATCACCTACCGGTAAACAAGAGAACGTACCCGTCTTAGTTCCAGTTCTTATGTATGACAACGACCGGCAACTTTTAAATGAGGTTGTCATTGGAGGTGACCGATTGCTACCATATAGAGACTTTTAGGTCTTTACTGGAAGGCACCAGAGTCTTTGATTTTCGACTCACGACATATGGCAGTTTCCAATATGCGCAACCATGAGGAAATTCCAATTTAAAGTAAGGTTGTAAAACTTTTATTTTCTGTGGGTTTGAAATAAAACATTATGTTGCTTTGTATGCGTTTAGGCAGTCTTGCCGTCTCAAGAGGGCTTGAGGGCGTGGAAGTACCCGAGCTTCAAGCTCTTCTCAGATTCGTCAAAAACGCTGCCTACTATCGTTATCAGCATCTCCATTTGGTAATGCAAGGCAAATCGCCAAATTTATGGTTTAGTTCTTGTATAATAATCCTGTTTTCCTATAGGCCTGGATTTTTTATGCATTGCAGTTTTTAGTTCGTACCTTATTTTTTCCAAATAATGAGCTTGAGTCCAAAACAACGAAATTAATATATTACAGAATTTGAATATAAGTATAATTTTTTATTATCGGACATGTTATGAAAATCGAACGATTTGAGATTGCTCGATTTGCCAAATGTTTTTTATTCAAACGCGTAAATGCCTCGTAACCATGTAAGTCTCGTAAACGTATGATTTTGTATGTAAACCCGGTTTGTTTACGAGGTTTATGCAGTTACGAGGCATTTATGCATTTAGATGATTACCCTGATTACATCTGAAGAAAAGGGTGAACATTTTAATTGAAAACTGTAAAATAAATAATTTTAATGCAAAACTTTTAAGTTTTTGGGTTCAAAATCTTCGAAAAAATTATAGAAATCGAGTCGATTTCAAATTTTCGAACATGCCTGTATATAATTCTCATTTATTATTTAATTAAGTATTTAAATTAACTTATAACTTTTAGATGTGATGTGATAATTTAGTGCCCCTAGTGATTTTAAACACATGTACATATGTATGTATATGCCACAATTGCCTATTTATCGTGTTATATATTTACGTAACTTCCTTGCCGGAAATTCATTTATAACAACTTGTTACATAATACGAGTATCTTCCATAATTTCTATTTGCATTCTATTTAAATGAGTGATAGTTTTTCGACGCGTGCCAATAATGGCGAATCGCAATGGTATTCCAAATTTTTCACCGCAAAATCGCCAACTTTATTGGTGAAACACTTTAACGTCGATATGGCAAATGAGCGAATTGGATAATTATAATAGGTAAAGTATTGGCCATTCACAGCTATGATAAATGCTTTGTCGCCAATGCCAAATGCAATTTTGAAGAGTTTGCCACGCTGAAATGGAAATTCGCCATCAGTTTCTTCATCATCGGACGAAAAACTGGAAAAAGGAAAATGTAAAAATTAAAAAACAGAAAATATGTGCAGTGAAGAGGGGCTTGCCTATTATCGGACCGCTCATAGGTGCGCAACACTGTTGTGGTATCGAAATTAACATGGAACTTAAGCACAATACGGCCTGTATCATTGCATTGGAAACAAATGGAAAAAGCTGTATTCGGTGGTCCTTTAGCAATGCACTCCATAGCAACAACGGTACCTATTCCAACGAAATGAAATTGTAGGTGAGGTCGAGGTACTCGTAAAATTTAAAATATAAAAACAAAATGAAAAAGAAATATCAAATATTTTAGTTAATTTGATAATTAGATTTAATAATGGTTATTGTAAAATTTTTGAATGCCTAATTCGGCAATCTCTTACCAACTTCGTATTTCTTCGGTACATCACTTTGAAATGCAATTTTCTCCGGGCAAATCAAACTTCTCGGAAAGACCAGCGGAAATAGCATTCGCTGATGGAATTGTGTAATCTTTTCAAAGTCCCCATAGACCATTACGAAATTGATCGGCTTGGGAAATTTCAAAAATTCGAAGGCTCCATAAAGATTGTCGTTTATGTAAATTTCGAAGCATTTTTGCAAGACAGCGATGCGAAATGTAAATGTTTGACCTGAAGAAGGAAAAAAGTTAGCAAAAAATATAGGGGCATATTCATAGTCGAAGTAGCAGCTTTTTGACATAAATTTCAATGTAATATCTGTCAACAAAAGCTGCTACTAACTTTAGAGTCGACTTTATTTCGACTATGAATATGCTCCATAAATTCTAACTCAAAAAAGCGCAAGCTAGTCGCTACTGAAAACAAAGCCATAAAACGTGAGTAATTAATTTCATAAATATTTGTTGTATGCAATATCCAGTTAATAGGTTCAGCAACACGAAAACGGTTTACGGCTTATTGTTTTAATATTACAAATACGTATTTTTGGAATTTTTTGCTGCCACCCTCCAGAAATATAGAAAAAGGAAAATAAGACCCGTATTTTTTTATTTTGAAATCTGTTAATATTTAATCGTGCGCTGGGGCTGTGAAGTTTTCCATATATTTTATCTGGGGAAAATACATTTTTTCGTAGAACTGCTATAAAATCGTTAAAAATAAATATTTTTTGATCGAATAAAAATATTTCCTTTCGGAAATCTTCCAGAAATAGAATTATGATGCAAATTCAACTCTAACATTTTACTAACTGTTTTTTCATGGTTACCAACACACAAAATACCTAATTTTTGTAAATAACAGATGAGATTATCGGTTATTAAAAATTAGTTAGAAAAATTTTTAAGTTAAATATGCATCATAATTTTATTGTTTAAAAACTTTTGAAGGGTAATATTTTTATTCGATCAAACCACATTTTTAAACGACTTTATAGCAAATCTACGAAAAAGTTCATTTCCCCATATGAAATATATGGAAAACTTCCAAGCCCCTGTGGCACGTTAAGCCATTTCAAAATGAAAAATTACGGGTCTCCTTATTGTCGATTTTCTTCAGTTCTGGGGAGTGGTTGCAACTTTTTGTTTTGGATCACCCTTATGTGCATTTACATACGTATATATATGTAAGTACATACATAACTTAATTTTTTAATTACAATCAGTCTAAATTGCAATGCTAAAAAATTTGTCATTCGAGGTAATTAAGCACGAAGTGTATTAACAGAAAATTTTGGAACCACGACTCACGACAGTTTTGGTTAAAAGATAAAAACAAAAAAATAACACGATTTCAATTATAAGAGGACATAAATATATATTTACATATATTGCGTCCTGAACATATTTGATTAGATACGGTAAAGACGTTGTTTTACATCGCGAAGAACGCTAGACTTCCCACATCACTACGAGCAAGCTTTGAGATTACTTATCGATTATAGGCCAATTAGAGACAGCATTATTCTAAAATCTCAAACGTTAGAGGGCGATTTGAATCGAATTCTTATGTTATTCTCTATCCTAACACCGACATAGGCTCGATATAAGTGAATCACGATTTCTCTATTGTGAGGAACTTTACTTTGCTGGTCAGTGACTTGGCTGGGGCGTTTTGACACTTTCCGCTTGATTTGGTCTCTGCAGCACTCTATCAACCTGGGTTCTTGAATGTCCTGATGAGCACTATTGCACTCGTCGAGCTGTGAGTGTTTAAGAAAAGGGGCAATCGGATACAATAATATCTATATTTTCTAAGATACTCAAGCAGCTCTAAAAGCCCTAAATTCTGCCTCCTCCTGCTGCCAACCTTTGCCGGGCATAAACATGATTCATATTATTTGATTTTTTCTAAATTCGGAAACAATAATCTCTATGCCAAGCCCTTTAATTGGAGACCTCAGTTGTGAAAATCGAATGAAAAATACAGATCTGATGACATGAGAAATCGAACTCGATTAAGAAGTTTCACTTCAATAAGAGAGTCATATTCTGGTTTGTAAAAATTTCCCTATTTTATTTCTGTATTATATACATATTTGTAAGGATGTAAATTTTGGGGAGTAACATCGATACATCCATGTTTCGATGCATCAGAGAAATGAACATCGATGCTTAAATACATCGCCAGGAAACCATCAATATATCGATGGTTTCCGCTGTTTTAAAATTTGTTTAGTTTTTTGTTAAATTTTAAGGAATATTTAATACTTTTCAATCCCAACCAATGAAGTTTCTGTAATTCAATTAGAGAAATGCATACATATAGATGTATTTCCCTGTATTTGGTTAGTCTTACTATAACCTTCCTTGGGTCTTAAGTTCCAAGACCTGATTTTGTTGAAATTCTGACGGGTGGTCGGTCCATCCTCAATACTGGAAGCTAAATTCGAAATTATTGAAAAAAATTGTAAATATCTCCCCCATTAAAGTAGCTGTGGAGCTGAAATTGCTTATCATAAATAAAAATTTCACAGTGAAAGTCACCAAACGGATGGAAATTCATAATATATTAAAAGTAAATTATATCCATGTTTTTATTTTAGTTTATTTTATTTAATTTAATTTATTTTACTTTATGTTATTTTATTTTATGTTATTTTATTTTATTTTATTTTATTTTATTTTATTTATTCTGCTTTATTTTATTTACTCATTTACTCGTCCACTTATTTTCCAATATATTTCATTCTCTGTCACCGTAACATACGTAACTCATACGCCCCGTAGACTCTTATTGCAGACATGCATGCATAACACAATTTTAAGCATTACTTACCTGGCACTAGTGGATTTTTCGGTCCATCAGATTTCCAATTCTTCGATATCTCCTCCTGCTGCCAACCTTCGCCGGGCATAAACATGCTTCGTATTATTTGATTTTCTCTAAAATTCGCCTCGATTTTCAAATAAACTGTTTCACTCTCATTTTGACTCTTAATATTATCGGTTAAGTCCAAGCAAATTCTAACAATAAAAACAATAGCAAAATTTAAAAATCCGAAAATAAAATATGCCCTAAAATGTGCCATATTTACTTATTCGGATTGGGTTTCACTTTCCCGCTCACTATGAGGACATGCCCGAATGGCACATCCGTCAGCAATTTACCCTTCCAAATGTTCATTTCACTTTGACTGCCACAAAAGGACTGATTCAAATCATCCAACGACGACATTTATTTGCTGTTAACTGACAAATGAAATGCCGCTATCTCCGCGACTATAAGCTTATTTATTTCGATTCGTTGGAATTTTCGTAAGGTTGGAATTTAAATATCTATTTATATTTACATATGCGCTGCCTTACTTATTACCATTAAATATAGCGAAAGGATATTTATGTAAAGGAATGCGCCAAAGCCTTTAGGAATTCCAATTTTTAGCATAAATACCAACAACTCAATTCGAAAAAAGGATTTATTAAATAACCGACAAACGAGTAGTAACTAGTTGAGCAGCGTGATAGAGAGTGAATGCGAAAATTAAATGCTTTATGTAAATGCCTATAAAATTGGAAAGACTCATATTCGTAGTCGTCATTTTGTTATGTCGCTACAAATTTGTATGCAATTGTATTTCGTGTAACTCCAAAAATCCTTCCCTTGCCTGCACTTCGAAGCACCATACGTGGGAGAGGGTGGGGGCGCATAGTCTCAGTGTGTTCGGCAGGTTTTTGTTACCTTGTTATTTATATTAAAATACAATAATTTTTCCGAAACCTCCTGCTGCTGCTGCTGCTGCCAGAAGGTGTATACGTACCGACTCACCGCCATTTGTTTCTGAAGCCTTGCTTGTCAAAAGCGAAATGCACGTGCATTCATCAGGCTACCTACTACGTTGATTTGGATGTGGAGTTTAGCTTTCTTGTTGTTGTTTATTTAGTTTAATTTTTTGCTACTGTTGCGCTGTTTGCTGTTGCGTGTCTTTGAAAACATGAAATTGATTCTCTGTCTTAAGTTTTGCATTCTCACCTCCTTCATAACAAAACAAAACTTCTGACATACAATCATACTTGGATAGATAGAGCATTGTATATATGTATGTATGTACAAACACATTTATGAAAAAGTAGAAAAAAAAATACAAATCTTATTTGAGACTTTTGTGTTAACCGCCAGCTCACCTCCGATCCAAGTTTGCCATTGTGGCATGCCACCTGGCTGCCTGAGGAGTTGTGCAGCTTTCAGGGTTTTGTTTTTGAAGGTGAGGTAGGTATGTAGATACATATGTAGATACATATGTACTATGTACTCGTACAAGTAGTAATTTGTTTGTCTCAGCTTGTGCAGTAGTTTACTTATTAGCCCACTTTTCTGTTTCTACTAAGAAAATTCACTTTTATGCCATTTCCTTTCGAGTCAAACACTTTGTTACAGATAAAGATACAATGCTAGTTGACAAGTAGTACGCTTTTCTATTGAAGCCCACTCAAAAAATTTCGCGCTCGAAGGGGTATGCTGTAAGTTCACCAATGTGAACCACAACTCTTCTATCGGCACTTGTTTGTCAAGGATGTCTACGGTGAGCATTAGTGGACATAACATACTATCGATCAAAACTCGACCCACTTCTTTCTCTTCTGTTTAGGAAGCATGATTAGCAAACAAACTTTTTCGGAGAGGAATGAGTTATGATGTCATGTATTCAAGAACTTGTACCCAAATTAACTACCTTTTCGCTGCGGATCCTTGCCAAGCGTAAACTGCACTTCATCTGCTAATATCCCACAGACAATAGAAATTGACGTCAAAAAAGCCTGCTCTCCGTGAATTTATTAGCAGTCAATATTACTTGCAATTTATTTAACCAATGACAAAACTATTGAGCTGAAATATGTTTGTATGTTTGAAGTTGGTTGGGCCACACATTGCGAAAAATTGGCATAAGTTCATTGTTCTTCAGGAAAATTTGAATGCGATTAAATTTTTTTTGTGTATCTACTTGTAGTATATATTGCATATATTTGCATAACATTATGCATCGTTACGTGAAAATTGCTCTTAGCAATAGACATCTGTTATGAATTTTATTCATTTTATTTGCAAAGCATACTTTTACTATTGGCATTCCTCTTTTATTCAAGGTCATTTAATGGCAGATTTTTTTCTGGAAAAGGAGAAGTATACATACGTACATACATATGTTTTATCAATACGGTTCACATAAGTTATTAATCAAAATTGAAATTGAGTGGTACCAGTGGCGGATCTAAGGGTTAAAATGTCCATATATCTGCCCATTTCGCATATAAATCACTAAACCAATTCCTGTCATCGAGACATTACATACTTTATGTTTTACTTAAAATCGTAGAGTCTAGCTCCAACTTGAGAGACAAGTTCATATATTGACTCTATTAATAATTAATTGCAAATATGATTAATCCAGCAA
>JAPVRG010240210.1:0-10387 GCA_029783565.1 Rhagoletis cerasi
AACCGCTTTATAGATTTCTACCAAACACTGCTAAAGTATTTCTCTAAGTTTAACTCAGAATATTGTCGAAAATGTTTGAAATGGGGAAAAAAACCACCACTGTTTACCACGTAACAGTAGGTTTCAGCATCGTGAAAAAACGATGTTTCATACGTGCGCCGGGTATTTAATTTTCGGTTTCACCCGAACTTAGCCTTCTTTACTTGTTTAAAGATAAACTTTTTCATCAGCGTTGACAAGTCAAGATTTATATATTTTTTCAGAATTTAAGCAATTATTAACTTCTCTGCTAGCATTTGATGTGCTAAAATTTGGTAATTCGTTCAAGTTCACGACCAAAAACATTTAAAATCAACAGAAATAATTAACTCATTTAACTTTTGCTCCTCCTCCCGCATTTTACTCATTTTATTCCTCCTTGACCGGATTGTTTTTTTGGCTTATCACTAAAACGCATTCCTTTTATATGCATAAAAACATGTTTCTAAATATGTCGACACTTTGTGGACATATGTGCTTATAAACTCTGCGTATGTACATATGCATATATGCTTTCGGCTTGTTGCAACAGTAAGCTGTGCGCTTTTATTTTTAGCCCTTAATACGCATTTTCTCTTTCCTCTTTATATAGTACTTGTAGATAATTAAATCACAAAAACATTTGAGCAAAGCATGAAAAATTATAAGAGCAAAAAATAGACAATTTTTAGCTGTAGTTCTGCACCATCCGCGATGAACATTTCCATGGCTCTGTGTATACGATTTGTTTATTTATTTTTTGTTTTATTTTTTTTTGCGCAACGAGACGGTACTAAATTAGCAGGCCCTAAGTTGAAGAGTAAAGTGAGCGTTGCATGCGTTGGCATTAAGAAAAACAAAGCATTTTGCAATCAGTTTGTTATGCTTATTTTTTTCTATTGGAAATGCTTAAAATTGCTTTTAGTTGCAGTTCGTTTAGAGTATTTTGATTGGACCTTTTTTTACATGCACTTTGGAAAAATTTCGTAATCAGTATTCCACTACATATGTATGTGTGTATATACGTGTTTGTGCTAGAGATTATCAGCCACGATTTCGTCAAAAATATTTGCTTTTCGTTCTGTTCACTTTGAATTTATTTTTAAAGTTCTATTCCTATACTTAAGTTAATGAGTTACTATTTCGAGATTTGCTCTATTTTTTTACAGCTGTTTTTACGCTAATACATAGTTTAGTAAACAAAATTGATTGAATGAAAATTTATGCAATATGTACTTAAGTTAACATTTCAAAGCAAATGGAATCAGATTGATTAATACTTAGAGTGGTTAGAGGTGCGCACTATCACCCAGTGGAACCAAGGCACGATTCGTTGACCATTCAACACCCAAAAAGTTTTTTCTAATAACGTTCATACCTCGCAGACAGTGGCGAATCTTCGAGCGTATTTTTTCGGTGAAAAAGGCTCGCATAAAATCCATCGGCCATTGCATTCATTTGTGTGACAGCTTCAAAACGCATGCCAAAAATCGATGAAAACCTTGATCAAACACTCACCAAAATGTGGGGGGCGACAAATAAATACATTTAACTTCATTAAAATTGCATATGCATATATATGTCAAAATATAACCAACAATTGTGTTAACCGTATCTGCATACATTAGGCATTAAGAAATAGATACGTAAATATTTTAGAATGATCAATCAAACTAAAACCTTGGATTAAAAAAATTTAGGCACTCAGTTTTATGTTTAGTTATTGTATTTGCAGGGAATTACACTTTTTTCATTAACTTTTTGTATAAATTAACTCAAAATTTGATAAATGTTCGAAGTAACTTGCAATGCCCAAAAATGTGTTTGGTTATCATTTAAGCACCGAACGAAATTGTATATACATACATATAAGTGCATATACATTAGGGTTTTTTAAGTCTCCTTTAGCTACTGCCTAATAAGACATACATATGTTCATGTAGAAAAAATTTAAGAAAAGTAAGCAACCCACGTGCCAGATATGGTAACAAAACCGTAAGGTGCCTTCAGCGACGGCAGTAAGAGAGGGAGCTTTCGTGGAGCCATTTAAGGATCCACTGAAGTCTGCACAGCTGAAAACGAGTATCTATCTTGGAGCAAGCGACATTTCGTGTTTGTAAATATATGGTACAGAAGTGCGGAGAATACCAACATCTAATAAGGCGCCTCTTTGAACATTCAAGACACAGATTCTGCAGAAGACTTCTGAGCCTTTGCGCGTTGATGACAGAGAAAACCGCCTGTCATGGAAAGATAACCTGTATAAGCTTAACAACACCATGGGGTAAAATGTGTCAGCTCTACTTTCTATATAAGAAAGGGAAGATACCCAAAAGAGCTAGCTTACAATCTCCAGCGTGGAAATGAATCGCCTCCCAGAGGCAGTATGCCTCTAAAAATTTCTAACAGAAATTATATGATAATTACACTCAGCATCCGGGTAAGACTAGCAGACTTTTTCTACACACTCCATTCCCATGTTGTACGGCATGATTTTTATCGACCAGACTTTCGTGACCCAGCACACACTTGTGGATGAGAACAAGGCCTTACAACTAATCTTACCACTGTAGAACGAGTGCAGTGGGCAGAATTTACCAAATCATTAGAACCTGATTGGGTCTATCCTTAACTACTTCAACAAAGAAGCAATCATATAGCTCTAGTCCTTTCAAAATTATACAGAGCGTCACACTTACTGTCCACATTCCTAGTAAATGGACAGAGGCTAAGGTTGTATCTTTACCAAAGGCAGGATAACCTGTACAGCTGTCTTCATTTTACGGACCAATAAACCTTGGCTTCCTTTTCCCACATAAGACATGGAGAAAATTTTGCATCAACACATCAGAGAAGTCAACCTAATGGAACGGCCTGTGAGTAACAACCAATCTGTTTATCAACCAAGCAAATCCACTTAGGAGACTCACTCCCAAAATGGCCTACTGGTCATTCAATACGATTGTATAGGCATTAATGCATCCCTGGCATGGTTGGCTTAAGCTACAAAAGGAACTGCTAGTGCAAAACTAAGCAAATTTCAGATTGCATTGGCATAACATAGGCAATAAGGACCCTTTCTGCTAATGGCACAAAGTGCTCTGGTGGGACTACCCCACTTACCAATCATAAAAGAGAGGGAGGACACTATTGCGGCATTGAGGATCCTAAATACCACCGACTTAAAAACTGGAAATTTGACGGTTTATATGAAGCTCATAATGAAATTATTAAACGACCCCATATTTGGAAATGCGTGACGCAATAGTTCTAGAACTAGTGATTTCTATGGTGTTCACTGCAGATCGAGCACTCTGGAGTTCACGAAACTCTCACACCAAGCTAGATGATGAAGTTTGGTACAAAGAGGCTAAGGTCTAAGATGGATTAAAATTCAAAGATGGAAAAACTGGAGCGGGTGAAATTAAAAAAAATCGATACCAATGTTCAGCTTCTCTCTTCATCTTGATTGGCGCTGTGAACGCCTAAGCTATTTTATCCAAGACCCTCAAAGCACGCCAGTCGTTTCTCTTCTGTACCAACTGACGCAAATTGGAAATGCCAAATGAAGCTAAGTCCTCTACCTGGTTTTTCCAACGCAGAGGAGGCCTTCATATTCCTCTGTTACCAGCATCGCGAACCGCGTTGAATACTTTCAGAGCTGGAGCGTTCAGCTATCCCACCATTTGCCAAGCGGAAGGTCATTCTATAGAAACCAGCTATTTCTACAATTAGGTCAATAATCCATGAAAATTCTACACTACCTCAACTTCAAAGCCCAATATCTCAAGATATATCGGTGATAGCGATTTGGTGTTTGGAACTTTTTTGTGGAAAATTGAATTTCCAACAAGTTTCTTATTTTCAGTTTTTCTGCAGCTCTTGTTATTTACGAGATAGAGACCAAAAAACGAGAATTTCGTAAAAAAAAATTGGGTTTAGTGACCCGTACTAACTGGTACGTACGCGCTGGTGGGAGTTAGGGTTACGCCGCAATGGACACTTTTGTAGAGCATTCAATTCTGAAGAAACCCTATCATTAACCAAGATTATGCCATAAAATGCCTCTTAGCTGCAGAGTTTTAAAGAAAAAATATCAAAGTTTACGTGTATTTTATATGGGAAATCTTTGCACGCCTTAGGCGAGTACTTAATGTTAACATTAAGGGTTCAAATTTTCCGGGAGTATTTTTTTAAGTATTTTCCACAAAATTTTGAGGTAGGAGTAAAAAAACAATATTCGCAAAAAAAAGCACGCTATTGCTCATACTAAAACACATCTTTTCTAAAAATTTTGAATCTTTAATGTGGCTTTTTTAAGCTTTGTTGTTTCTCTTGAAAATATCAGAGAGGGCATTTCTACATTTCAACAACGGTATGAATCTCGGTTGTTTTAGTAAAATGTGTAAAAAAAGAGTTTTGAGATTAGGCCTGATTTACACTGTGCTAAAGAATTTGCTTACAAAATCGATTCTGAGAAATTATTGTTTCATACTCCAAACCAAATATCGATATTAAGCCTGCATTTCTGAACGATTGGAACAAACTTTTTCGTTTACTTATTCGTTAGAACTTTCCGGATAATATGTTATCGTATATTTCAAACGTATTCGTTTTATTCTGCCTGTGGTATGTGGTTATTTGGAATGTATAAAGAAATACAGCCTAAGTAAGTTCTCAAAAGCCCATTAAGCCGATGAAAGGTCACTCATACGCAACGTCAAACACCATAACAATAACGCGCACCAAAAATACGTACATACGTAAATGCAAGTTTCTTTATGAATTCATTCAGATTAAACTACAAAAAATTAAACTTACCTTTAACGCAAACAATTTGAGGTAAACAAAATTTTCTCCAAGCGAATAGATGGAAAATCCAAAAAGCCGCTTTTCGCTTTTATCGTCCTTATTGCTTTATGAGCAGTATTAGGAATAAGCGCTCATCCTAAAGCACACACACATTCAATTATATGTCAACTTTCACTAAAAATATGATTCTCACTAATTTCCCATGTCTCTGCCAGGCAAACTAATCCAAATTAGCGAAATGGCTTTAACTAACTGTTTAGTTGGACAAAGACAGCGAAAAGTTATGTTTTCTATATAGCGTGAGTTATAAGAAATAGACGGTCGTTGTTGCTTGCAATACAAACATCTACGTAATTGTTGTCGCTATTTTTGCTATTGTTGCTATTGTGAAGCCCTTTGCTTCTGCTTGCGAGGAACTTTGTCTTGCCAAGTAATCGGATTAATTCATAAAGAAGGCAACGAAGCACGCAATGCTTCAGTTTTCACTTAAGCTTCAGATCCAGCTTCACACACGCACACGTGCATACAATATTTGAATCACTTCCTATGAAATGCAACTTTTTCTTAGTGGTGCAAGTAAGAAACTACTCCAACGTTGCAGTTCGGCAGCATGGGGACTGTTGAGCTTCAAAAGTTGAAGGATTGGGCAAAAAAACTGGAATTGCAGTCAAAAGCACTTTAACTCAATTTTAATGATTTCTGCTATGAGCTGGGTGGTCCTCGGGTGGTTCTGTTATGATTAATAAGTTTTACACTGCACTAAAGTTTGCATTTTATTAATGGTTTGTGATAGAAAAATTTTATTGAGACGAGTGTGAATTGTCACTAATGAAAACTTCATTGAAAATATAGACTTCACTGAAGAGTTTTCGCAAAAATTTTTTTTTTCACTTTTGTAGAAAGAAACCTGCGAAACTTAACGCAAATAGCAACCAAAAAAATTGCAAAAATTATTTTTAGATATTTTTCAGCACTTAGTCAATTTGTATTTTTTGTTTTTGTTTTGCTACTTAATGAAAAAACTATTCAAAATTTTCAATTATACTGGAAAACCGCGTTTATCCGCGAATATCTACATTTGCGTATTTTTCGCTTTCTTCGTGTGCGCTCCATTCGGTTGGCCGTTGTCGACTGAGCGCCACTAGCATTGATGGAGCATTTTTGTAGTCGCCCGCTTTGTCGTTGTGAGTAAAAATTTCCCAAAACAGTGTAAATCAAATTTCCCCAAACAAATGCAGCACAGCTGATTTTTGTTTTGTCAACAAAACCTTTTAAAGTGGGCCTGTAAACAGGCGCATGCGCACATAAGTGTTTATTAATTTTTGGCGCTAATCACATACCAAGAAAATCTGTCGAAAATATAAAGCAAAAAAATGCGTCAATGTGTATTTCCAAGTTGTTCAAAATTGTTTTTTTTCTGTCTGTCTCATTTTTGTTTGTTCCATTGAATTTCTCTCTGGCGGCACTTTAACTTAAATTAACCTACATACATACATATTTACATAGATACATACATATGTGCATCCAATTCTATTTTTACGTGAATGGTAATTTTTGCGCCTATGCTACTAAAATTCATGAACATACAAGAGTATGCACGCACATAAGTATGCATTAAAGCCAATTGTTTTGGTTTGTGAGGCGATAAAATTGTGCACGTGAAAATAGGCTTAAATCCGCATCTCCCCTATCTGTTTAGAAAACTTCACTTTTTTCTATGACTATTTTTATATATATGTAAGTATGTACAAAATATCATTAAGGGTAAAAAATAAAAAAAGATGCTGGTTAAGGGTAGATAGTCAGACTTTCAAAAAACGTATTTTTTTGTTTGCATTTTTTAAAGAAGTATGCCTTGAAAATATTACCTTAAAGTTTCAAGGAAATCTAGGTCATAGGTTTCGAGATATTTTACAACTACTGAAGAGCTCATAAAAGAGGAATATTAAACTTTAAATACGTTTTTTTAACTATGTTTTACAACTATATTTCAACGCATCACAAAACTCATCTTATCAGTACTGTGATAACTTCTTCTTATTTGGCTCTACAACCATTCGTAGATTTTGGACGATATCAGAAAACTTCGCCAAGTGCCTCTCGCCTTTGCTATGCGCACAGGTTCTTCTTCACTTGGTCCTCCCATTGTGCTCGTGGGCACCCTTTATTTTGTTGTCCATCTTTTCTTTCGTTGCCCATTCACGGGTGCCGCGTCGATCCTCCATCTTCTTTCTTATCGATCACCCAGACGAACAGGGCCATAGATCTTGCGCGGAATAGTTCTCTCGAAATCCCGCAATACCTTCCCAACTTTGTTCGACATCGTCCATGCTTCTGCGCAACATAAAGGGACGGGCATGATGAGAGATTTGTAGAGCGTAGTTTTTGTTCGTCGAGAGATGGTTTCAATTGCACACCGAGTCCAAATAGCGCCTTTTGGAAAAAGTTATTCTTCGCTTGATCTCCAGGCTGACATTGTTGGTGGATCCTAGGCAGACAAAGTCCTTCACTGCTTCCTATTTTTAACTGCCAACAGTTACCTGTGTCCTAAAACGCGAGAACTTTTTATGTGTTGCCAGGAGTTACTTTGTGTTGTCCTCGTTCATCACTAGACCAACCACTTTCACTTCTTTTTCCAAACTCGAAAATGTGGCGCTGATGGCCCTGGGTCTCAGGCCGACTATGTCAATCAGCGCTATCACTGAATCCATCGTAGTTCGATTTTTCCAAAAAATTTACGAAAATACTATAACTGAATTCGAATAGCTTATGTATTAAAAGTATATGCTTAATTCGTAGCTATTCGAATACAGTGATAACATTTTCCTAAGTTTTAGGAAAAATCGGACTACGTCATTGATAGCCCTGATTGACATCGCCGGCCTGAGATCGCGCTTTCGTAGATTTCACGAAAGCCGGACTACGAATGGGTTCAGTGATAGCCCCGAATATCTTATGTATACACCACAAGCACCGTGCTTTTGCTGTATAAGGTGCCGCTGCTATTCAGATTGGCAGCTCTTATTACGCTTGCCAACATCAGATTGAAAAAGCCGCACGAGAGTGAATCACCTCGTCTGAAATGTCGTTTGATCTCAAACCGCGCCGAGAAGTCCTACTAAATGTTGTACTCAACGTCATTCTACATAACCGTATCAGTTTTCTGGGGATCCCAAATTGCGGCATGGCGTCATACAGGCAGCTTCAAGCGTCTTTAAAACCGACAAAAATGTGGTGAGTGTCGATTTGCATATCTAACGTCTAGAAAACGACAGTAAGGGCGCCCACGAACACCATGGAAGGACGAAGTGGTATCGGCCCAAACCTGCAAACGGTTGTAGTGCCAAATAAGAAGAAGAAGAAGCCACACTGATAAGGTCCAATCAATTGGTTCATGAAGGGTTTTAGTCTTTCACACAGTATCATGGATAAGATATTCAGGGCTATCACTGAATCCATCGTTGGATCGATTTTCGTGAAATCTACGTAATTGCTATCACTAAGTCCGTTCGTGATGAAGATTCGTACAGATTCTCTACCACGAGTTTATGCAGTCGGAAAAAAATTTTAAATTGCTGAATCTTAAAAATAACGCAAGAATACAGTTTGATATAACTCTAAACTAAACCAAATTAGTATGGAACCTCCCTTGAGGCACCACCTTTCCGATAAAAAAAAGTTATCGAAATTGGTTCACGCAGTCCAAAATTATGCGGTAACATACATAAAAAAAAAATATTCTGACGAATTGATGACCTCCTCCTTTTTTAAAGTCAGTTAATAAAAAAATAATTCTCTGGATTAATGATATTTTTCCTGGGGGATGCCTTGCAAATCACAACATTTTGTGCAGAATTTTATCTCAAGTGTGGGCTTTCATCTAGAGGAATTCTGTGGATTTGCCCATAATCAGCAATGCATTTGTAGTATGTGGAGGGTCTTCTCAATCAACAGCGTGGAAATCTGTATGGGAGATTTCCCTACCACACATGGAGAGACCTACTGTCACTTATGCTTAGAATCTGGAGTCTATTTCGACGGGGAAATTTAGTCTAATTTTTCGAAATTATGCGCACGCGCTGACTGTTTCTCTGATGACAGGAGATACTCTGTTTTGTCCTCATTCACCACCAGACCTATGCGCTTTGCTTCTCAATTAAACTTCCGAGACGACGGAACAGACGTTTTGTTTGTTGTTACCGATTTATTAACCTAAATAGATATACAAGTGGACGTACAATGCTAGCTTCTGGCGTTCCTTCATAACTCATCAGAAAACCCCATATAGCCCTAATAAAGTCTAGCAGTTACAGGCGTGCGAGTGAATGTCTGGGCGCAGCTCTCCCCGCATATGTTTTTCTTCTATCGACCGCGTCACAGTAGCGCCAGTAGTTATCTGAGCTAATTCCCCAAGATATTTATGTGGACTCGCAGCCTACTTACAAATACTCGTTGTGATCTTTTAAATCTTTTTCGCCTGTTATAGCCCAGTTTAGTTCTCCCAATGGGCTCTTCTAAAACACCTTTGTCGTAAAATTTTCTTAACATACATATAGCACACCCTCTTCAAAAAAAGCACAACTCAAAAATCAGATCCGGAAATATAACCGCTTGTGGCCCCTACAGATTCAACGCGATTAAAACAAAAACATGTATAACAGTAGTTTAGTGAGTAGAGAATACATTTATAATCGTGAAGAAAAAATATTTGTATCAATGGGACATGTAAATCCGACGAAATGATTTATGCAAAAAAATTGCCCTACATTTTTTTTTTTATTGTGCCTCTTTTGAAGAGAGTTTGCGAATGGTATACTTTGTATGTTGGCCTACAGCAGTATGTATGCCTTTATCGTTAATTCGTATTTCTTCAAATTTTTATTTTTGAACACGAGAACGAATAGGAAGACGAATACGAAGACAGCGACTAAGACGAATATGAAGGCGAATGCGAAAACGAAAATGAATACGGAGACGAGTACGAAGACCAATACTACGACGAAGATGAATACGATGATGAAGACGAGTACGCAAAAGAATATGAAAAATACGGATATAAAATAAGAATACGAAAACCAAGGCGAATTTATATAAGGTGGTGTTACTAGATCAGCTGATTTTGTGTATGTGTTTCGCCGCACGGCTTCTAATGTCAAAATGAAAAATTTTGTTTGCATTTCCACACACACTCTTACAGATTTTGACAGTTTACGCCGCCAAAGCAAAAACAAAATACATGTGAATTTTTGTTTTTGTACTCCTGCTATCACCTTATATTAATTCGCCTTGACGAAAACGATCCTAAAGCGAATAGGACGGCGAATTAAAAGAGTAGGAGTAGGAAGACGAATGCAAGCACGAATACGAAGCTGTAGACGAGTACGACGACGAAGATGAATAAGGCGAAGGCGAATATGAAGACGAAGGCTAAAAAAGGGAAGATATTTACCTTCATTTTTGCAATATGAAACGAACTATTGTTACTGTGTAAAGAGAAACTATTAGTCATTCAACTGTAATGTAAATAACTTATTAACCGATTTCAAAAAAGGAGATT
>JAPVRG010240213.1:0-14924 GCA_029783565.1 Rhagoletis cerasi
TCCACAGTTACATATCATTTTCTGTGCATTTCTTTATTTTCCTTTCAAATTCATAGCATTCTGTAAATTTTACTCTAATTTCAACTTAATACTAAAGCTATTACCAAACTCTGAAATACACTTCAAATGGAGATGCAGCGCCATTGATGCGGCTAATTGCCGCAAACAATATACAATAGAGTGCTGTCGGGTGGCTTTATAGTGCTTATCAACTATATGAGTAACGATTTGTGCTCTTTATTGCTATTGTTGGGTGCAAGAGTTGGTGCATAGTTCCTTCATCTGGTGCAGATAAATATTTATAGGCTTCCAATTTTTATTTGCGTCCCGTCAAATGAAAGTTAAGCCTTCCTGATACGCGATTTTCCATCTAACTAGTGCGTTGGAGTTTTTCTTTTACTAGATATGTATGTATCTTTTGACGTCTTCATTTCATTATCCTATCGCCTAATATGTTTGTATTTACATAAATATTGTCTAGCTGACTTTCTAATTTTCACTTTCCTTTTTCCACTTTCTACTTTCACATTTGATCATACAATTATTTTTCGCCTTCCACGTTACGTACGGATATTATTGTGGCACCACCTAGTGGACGACGCCTTTGGTCGTCCTTATAGAGAATTCGTCTATTGGCTGTTGCGCTCTCCATCGTTGTTTTATTGCTATACGTATTCAACACATAACCGTCATTGCTTGAGCTGTCTCTACGCACTATGCTCGCCGTGTCCTTGTTAATCTCAATGGGAGAGCGTGGCTCCAGTGATGTGGAGTGACGCAACTGATGGTATTTGTTTGGCGTGCTGTGATGGTAACTTTCATCGCCGTGCAACGTCTTGTACAAGTCTGGCGCTTGCTGATGCAATCCACGCATAAATGCTTGCTTCTTATCCAACGTATCGACATGCTCGCTTTCTAAGCTATCAATCTTAGTTAAATCCTTTTGACTGCGGCTTATTAGATTTACAATGGAGGGGCTTTTGAGGCCACTCTGCAGCGAATTTTCCTTTGACGGACCGCTGTAGAGGTGCGGGTTCGACTTGTAGGCTTGACTGGCGTACAGATTGCTTGTATTGTGACTGTTATAGTTATTGGTGTAATTATTTTTCGTTAGCTTTTCAATGTAAATGGGACTGGGGTCGTGACTGCCATTCATGGCATGGACGCTGAAGCTTTTGCTGCGATTAAGCGCTTTGGCGTAGGTGCGTGCAGGCTTTGCTGGACCAACTGCGGTTACAGTAGTTGTGTGTTGTTGTTGCATTCTTTGCTGTTGCTGTTCTTGTTGCTGCTGCTGCTGCTGGTGGTGTTGGTATTGTGTTCGTTGTTCAGGATGTCCCAAAGTTGTATATCCGCTGGAAACCACACGTTGGCCAGGTCTCTGATAGCCAGACGATTGCGTGCTATGCGAGGGCTGAGAATGTAGCTGTTGGTGCGGTTGCTGCTGATGATGATGATCCTGCAATTTGCGTGGCAATGTTTGAGTAGTGCGATAGTCCTGATTTAAATTCGGCGTTGAAGCAGCGAAGTTTTGACCTGTACGTTGATATCGGCCCAAGGTGCTGGTCGTAACGTTTCTAGAAAAAGGCAAACACGAAAATCAAATTGGATCCAAATGGTAGCAAAATGATGGCAGAGAAATGAGGTAACGAGTTAATTCAGTAATGGTTAGACTAAGTGGCAAGTTGCGGCTTTAGGCTCCATTTAAGCTCTGATTTATTTAAATTCTATTTTTCGTGATGAAACAATCTACCCGTGTACAGGTCGAAGAAATGGAAAGTGGCGGGCATCTTCCTTAAATTCTATGATTTTTGGTTCGCTTGGATGTGCAGAAAAATTGTGTCCTAGTGTCTTTAAATATTTAAAGGATGAGGCGGGAAAATGAAGAATTAGTAGCGAGGAGTTGCTAAAGTTTTCCTCGATGCCCATTTTCCATGTCACCTAGTCCTTAAATTTGGAGATAGGGATGACGGCACCGCCGTAAGCAACCTGCTGAAAAAGCATTATTTTGCTTGGGTGATAAACCCTTTCAAGCACTTTAAGCCAGCGCAACCAGACGGCATTATACCCGCCCAGTTACAGAAGACTTTGAGGTGTCGTGGCGTTGGTTGGCTCCAATATTCGCTAGTTCCGTTGTGCGAGGGTTGAAGAGTGGACAGATGACGTTTATAGCGCAGGCCAGCAAAATCTCGCACATCTTTCCCAAGGATTTCCGAGCAATAAGTTTCTCTTTGTTGGGGCTTAAAGCCTTGGAGAGTCAGATTGATCTACAAATAAGAGACAGGATTCCTGGTGATCAACTGACTGGTGCTCAAAACACATAAATCAAGGATCGAGACCACCCTGCATTAAGACTTCACTGTGGGTGCCTTGCTCGATATCGAGGGGCTTTTAACAACGGCTTTTCGGGGTGGTCTTTAGATCTCTTAGCTCTTTTATCGCATACTCTGTGAAAGAACTGTCGCAGCAAAGTGAATAAATGCCACCATAAAGCGTAGGACAAATATAGACACGTCACAGAGTGGTGTTCTCTTACCCCTTCTTTGGATTGTGGTCGAAAGCAACCTGCTGGAGGAGCTGGTGAGTGAAGACTACCATGTGAATGCAGGGACCGAAAATAGCAGTTATTCTTTCCAACAGTTAAACTTGGCCAAATATTTTTTAAGTCCGAAATAAAAGTACTTTCCGGATAATGAACAAACCGCTTATCCAAATTGAACAAATTTGATATCAAATGAAAGAGGACTTAAATAGCTTTTAAACAGAAATAACGAACGAAGGTTACCACCTCCATTTATATTTTTTTTTATAATTTAATACAAAATAATTTCATATACCTGACCCAAGGTTTGTGCTATGGTAATTAAATAACATTTTTTGCTGAAAAATGTTTCAATAGGTGGCCTTCCTCGTTTAGACTTTTTAGTTTTAAAGCTATTTTCGTCCTCTTTCATTTGATACCTGATTAGTTACATTTGGATATTATTATCCGGAAAGGACTTTTGTTTCGGACTAAAAAAATAAAAGGCAAAGTTTAACTCTTGAAAAATATAACTGTTATTTTCGGTTCGGTTGACGTTGCATTTATAGAGAGGGGCGAATTTCTGGATAACCTCTTTGACTTCATTAAAGAGTACTTGAACCTGGTGACTAAGTGGTCTGTGAACAGTGGATTCGCTTTAAATACTACTAAGATGAAACTCGTCCTATTCACTGGAAATCGTAATACACCCCACGCGACTATACATTGAATTGGAGACATTCGCTTGGCGCTTTCTGATAGAGTCAAGTGCTTGGGTCTGACTCTAGATTGGAAGATGTCTTATATTGATGAAAGAGTGAAGAAGGCATACGTGGCTCTTTAATGTTGTAGGGAAGCAAGAGATGGGACCTCTCTTTTAACTTCTAGGTTCTATGACACTATAATTAAGTTCATAATGTTTTATGGAGTCCTCGATTGGTGTAATGCCTTACTGAAGACTGCGCCAGTCAGAAAGCTGGAGTGGGTCGCTCACTGTCCGATGAGGATTTACGCGATGAGACTAAATATCACACCGGGTCTTCACTGTCGCTACTACTTAGAGCACGACGAGGTGGAATAATCTCAAAGCTTTCTCTTAAATTGCAAAGCTTTTGCAGGACTGCAGTTTTAATCGTGGATAAAAATCATAAGAATCTAAGCAGCTGCAGTAACCCTTCCATTCCGCTCCGTACGGTCTTATGTGTCTATGCTACGGTCTGTGGTGAGCTAAACTGCCGGGGTACTTATACATACATACGTATATAAGAAAACGGAATAAGAACAGCAGCTCGTTTGTTTTAAGGCCCAGCTATCTTCCAGAAAAAAAACATAATGAGGAGAAAACTTGGCTCACCTCTGCTTGTAGAACTCCTCGTCATCGCGTCGGTTCGTCGCGTTTGTCTCCCGATTATTCCGCTGCAACCTGCCCGCATACCCTGGATCTGCACTCTCTCGTCCAGCTAAAGTTTTACGTTTCCCCACAGAACCTGGCCCATACATATTTTCCTTGCCATACAAAGTGCTCGAGTATGGATCCTCACCCAAGTAGTAACGTTGTCTAGGACTCGGACCACGTTCGCCCATCTCCCGCTCGTTAGCGTAAGGATCTGCTGAATTGGCACGTTTTAATTGTGTTGGCGGTTGCCCATTTCGCTCTAAATTCGTCGCGTGCACATAGTTTTTATGCGTCTGTGTCGTTTCGTGCGGCATGCTCTCCAACTCGGACTCGTTACTGCCACCCTGACCGCCAATGTGGCTATCTATAAGATTATATTGCTGATAGGTGGTTTGCTGGCCGCCCACCTTATCGACGGCTTGTGGTGATGGCGATTGTTCACGTGATTTACTGCGCGACTTCATGCGCATTTTACGTTCCGCGCTTGCCGAGCGTATCTTATTGACCAGCTTGCGCAGAGAATTTCCTATCACTTGACCCATTCTGCTTGACTTGTGCGAGGTGACGGTGGAGTTGGAAATGGTAGAGGCTGTTGTTTGTGTCGTTTGTGTTGCCATGACAGGACGCAGGTAGGATTGCGAGTGTGGTTGGTCATTTGGTGTTGTTGGTGCGAATCGTGTGCGTTGATTTTGCTTGCGTGTGAGCGTGCTGCTCTGCACATACGCCTGGTTGGGTGGTCCATAGCTGATGGTTGCACTATCAACGGCATTGTTACGATAGTTGCGATGATTATGCACACCATTCACATATTCCACCTGCGGCGATGAGGAGCGACTGCGCGGCGGTGGTGAATAGTCTGGTGGCGGTTCCAGCAGATTTCGCTGGCTATGCGCATGTTGACGTTCTAATGGCACTTTATGTGGCGGAGGCGGTGAGGCGCTATGTTGCTGTCGTAGCTTCTTCTCGATAGCGCGTCGGCGTTGTGGCACTGTAGGTCGACCCAGTGTGCTTGTTTGAAATTGTTCGCGATCGGGCGAAATGGCACGTGGCTCAGCATGCATGGGTTTGAGGGAATTGGTGTTGTGTAACTCATAGCCAACGCGCGTTGTATCGTCCAATGTGCGTTCGTAGCTACGGCTACGCAATTCGCCTAGTTCGTACTTTTTTACTGGACTAGGCGCAAAATCAGCCGAGGAATGTCGTATTTCTAAATCGCGCTCTTGACTCTGTTGTTTCGCAGGCACGTACGTTCGTTTGTTGTTGTCCAGGTCGCCGCCGCCATTCAGTCCACTGTATCTGAGGTCACCACGTGAACCGCTCATATTACGAACACCCATTTCTCGAATCGTCTTTGCAGCACCCATCGCTGGCACATTCAACTCATCCAGTCTGTCACGCGAATTACGACTAGTCTTAGCTAGAAACTGCGATGATAAACTTTGCCGCTGCTTTTGGTGCAAAATATCTTCGCGACTAACGTAGTTGTCACTAGACTCCACCAAATAATGGTTCTCCTGCTGTTTATCCCGTCCATTATGGACCTCACTACGACGCAGACGATTGCGTTCGACGGTCTCTTGCAGATCCTCGCGAAATGCTTTTGAGGCGAAGTGATTAACAGGCGGTTCTTTGCGTTCGGTCCAATTTGAAATGCCCTGATAGTACTTGGTACGACCGGCTGGTCCGATTGGGTGCGCCTCCAAAACATGGTCTTTCGGCTGCTTCCGCTCAAAGGCATTGTTCGCGGTCGCTCTGTGGCCGTTGGTCAGCGGTGTCGGTGTCGGTGCCGGTGCCGGTGCCTGTGTTTGATTTGATTTAATAGTAACGTTGAAGAAGGTTTTCTTGGTTGGTTCTATGTCGCCGCCGCCACCACCGACACCGCCAACTGCGTCATCTTCTCGGGAATCATTTGAAGCGGTCGATTCACTACCGAAATGCGATTCTAACCATTTAATCGTTTCCCCTTTACGAGTTTCCTCTTCACGATCAAAGTCCAGCGGTCGCTTTGTCAATGCATCTTTGCGGTCGGCCAGTAGGGTGGCTTCTTCAAAGAAACAATAATTTGAATATAGTTTAAGAAAAAATAATATACATTGGATCAAAATTAAATAATTAAAAAAAAAAAGAATTTATGTTTTTAAAAGTTGTTTGCCTTTTTATTAAATATGTAAAAGTATATCAGTTTCCATGAGGTCAGATTGAGTGCGCATAATAATAAAAGCTTCCGAAAGAATGACACAATAAAACCATATAGTACTTATGTGAGACAAGAGAGTCACTTTAAAGAGATTCTTTTTTTATTAAATTCCGTTTAGTTTCGACCTTACCCTTATGCGGCTGCAATGCACTCTTCTGATGCGGACGTCGTAATTTTCGCATACGATCCGATAAACTATCCCAATCGCCAGGCCGTTCCAATGAGCCATCCTTTTCGATTTGCATTGTCTCGGCAGCGTATTTCATTTCGGAATTAACCACTTTGCCATCAACAACCTTATCGACGTATTGCTCGTCACGTTGCTTGTAGAGGCGCTGTGTAGCTTCCTAAAATTGTGTTGAAGACAATATTTTTAAGTAATGCAGCCGAATTAATGCTTAATAAATTATGGATGATTTCATCTCAAATCGTCCAGGCAGTTAGGGTTAGGTCTTTTTTTTTAAATTTTTTTTTTTATAGTTTCTACATCGAAATCCACGAGACACGTATTTTTTCTTTTTGCTTGATTTTGAGTTCTTTCGTCGTGGGGAAATTTTGAATTTCTGAAAATTCGATTTTGCTCTATTGGTGCATGTTATTTTTTTTTGAAAGTTCGATAACTTTGCGAAAAAATTACCGATCTTCGAAATTTTTCTTTCTGTTTGTAGGTAAAAGGTTTCTCTAAAAGTAAAAAAGTGCGAAACATGATATATTTTCAAAAATTTTTTTTTATATCGTCATAAAAAAAAATCAAAAAATGATTGACCTAAAAAATTTCGAATTGCATCATTTTTTTCCCTTCATATTTTTTTTATAGTCATATATATAAACGAAATTATGTAGCAGCCTCTACTACCCCAAAATTCGTTGTTTAGGAATTATGATTTTTTGAAGTCAAAGTGCTAATTATTCAGTTATTTTAGGCTTTATTTACTTCTGCATTATAACAATATATCTAGCATTATATCATATTATAATTAGACATTCTCAATGAATGCAATTGGTTTTTTATGAATTATAATTTTTTATTTTTTATTTATTTTTTTTTTCATTGAAAATGTCTAGTTATAATATGATATAATGCTAATTGTTATAAGGCTAGTTGAAAACATAAATTGAGAAGGGAAAAGTTTCATTTTTCGTATATTTGAAAGGCGATTACTAATAAAATATCTCAAAATTTACTACACTTAAGATTTTGTTCTTCGAAAATAAAGCTTCACATGTTTACAGAAGAAGTTATCGAATTTTCAAAAAAAAAAAAAATAGCATGCACCAATATAGCAAAATCGAGTTTTCAGACAAATTTTCAAAAATTCCCCACGACGAAAGAACTCAAAATCAAGCAAAAAGAAAAAATACGAGTCTCATGGATATCGATGTAGAAACTATAAAAAAAAATGTATTGAAAAAAAAATACGTAACCCTAAGTGCCTGGACGATTTGAGATGAAATGACCCTTATATGAGAGGATAAAAATGGAGGTAGATTTTTAATTGCGTTGTTTCGTTCATGTAGAATCAGCTATCTAGGAATAAGTATGCCAAGAAACAATCAACTCAAATTCGGCGAAGGAAAGGTCCACCGTACGCAATAAGCACAGCGGCGTTAAAAAGAACGGAAAAATAATTTCTAAGGTTCCATGCTAGAGGTAACAGAAGGATCATAGAAGCTTTGTGTGGGTATTTACAATAAAAAAAAAGATCGTATAGAAATTTCTTTTAAGCTCTACCCAGAATTGCGGCGGACGACGGTATAGCGGTCGGCGGTAAGTGAGCAACGTTTCAGTTGCCGCAGTGAAATCCGTCAGAGTAAACACAATTGCGGCGGACGACGGCGACCTGTATTTCCTATCTTCTTCGATAAGCTTCTCATCATCCATTTCTTTTTATTTTTATTTTTATTTATGAGAATATTTCAAGCATTTCAAATATAAAACTGAAACTAATTTAAGTGACAGTCAGATCAATCAACACTATGCCGTCTCCGCTGGACGGTAAAAATAGAAATAAATTTAAAACGACCGAAAAACGGCGGCGGTAAAAACGCTGTCGTCGCAATTATGTGCCATTCCATATGTCTTTGTGAGTTTTAATTTTGACAGCGCTTAACCGTCGACCGCTTTACCGTCGTCCGCTGCAATTCTGGGTAGAGCTTTACATAAATCACAGCATTAAGGAATGAGTTACGCACCATAAAAAAATCCCAAAATGAAAACAAACAAAAAATAATAGAAAATTCATGATTGCTATGTTTTTCACGGAGTTTCTCCTCCAATACTTGCTGTGCATTTGCATGGATCTATAATTGAAGTATATGGAAAAAACCTCTTCGGGATAATGTTTTAGAGGTATTTTAAATAGTTTAAGGACCTCTCGCTTCTTACCCTTTTTATCGCCGGTAGTAGAGACTGTCACTAATCAAATTTTTTGCCTGACTCGTAAATTTTGTAAAACAATCAGCTTCAAAGATGTTGCATTTAATTAAGTTTCGGCAAAATAAGGTGACCGTTGGAAAAAAAGATTTCGTTGCGTTACCCTAGTTTTTGCAGCTTTTGTGGTACAAATTGGAGCACTTTTTTTCTGGTATATTCAAGAAATCGGTCTGAAAATGTGTGATGGTTTTCAACATTTATTCTTTATTCTCTCTCTTTTTATAATTTTCCGTTATTTTCCGTATGTGGCATTTGAGCTCAACTTTACAAAAATACAACATCGCGGTTCAGACCGCTATACATGTTCAGGAATTTTGTTGATTTGTAGAAATCACTTCAGGCATATTTGTACCCTTCTTATATATCCCAGCAAAACACGAAAACTCTCTTAACCTATTTTAATGAAGCTCCCGTAGTCTTCTGGTTCCATATTGTACAGAACGTTTAGTAAATTTGTATGAAGGAAGCGGGATGTCATTTTAGATACACCACTGCTTGGATCACCGTTGGTTTCCCTTAACTTTTTTCCCCCATGTGAGAGCAACTGAAGTCAAGTCCAGAAAGGCTAAATCTGCATTTCCAACCAATTTAAATACTAGAGGCACAATAAGTTTTCACCAAAATATTTATGGGTTGATTTAAAGTTGATTGAAACGAGGGTCAGTCGATTCACACAAAACTCTACTCGTGATTCTTGACTCAATGCAATAATTGGTGTCGCTCCCTGGTCCGAGCAACATATAAAATTTGAAAACAAATTTTCTAAACAGCGGTCGCCCCTCGGCAGGCAATGACGAACCTCTGAGGGTATTTCTGCCTTGACAAAGCTTCTTCTGCGAAGCGAAGTAGAGATATAAGCCTGGTTCTCGAGGAAATGTAACTGTTCAAGTAAGTTTCGCGTGATTAAAACGAAAACCTCATTTATACCTCGCTTTCCATTTGATAAACACTTCAAACAGAAATTTGTTAAAATAAAAAATAGCATACAAATTTCCATGTTTTTATAGTATGGTGGTCCAAAAAAAAGTTTAAATGTTAAGCTCTCACTCCTAGGATTTTTCTAAATGGAATAGAAAAAAACCTCTTATTTTTTTGTTAAAAAAAGAAGATATTTAGAACTGCCCAAAGACCAGGTATTTTATATGAGGAAAAACACTTTTTCCTAGATCCCTTGAAAATCAATATTTTTCTATCCACACAAAATCTGCTTCTCTTCAGAAGACTTCAAACAATAACGCCCAATCGTTTATTTAATCATTATTAAATGTTAACTTTTTTTATGGGTCCTCTAAAAACCCAAAAAAAATGCAATGAGGAACCCGTAAAACATCGTTAATATAAAAAAATAGTTAAATAAACCATTGAGTCTTATTTTTGAAGGCTCCTGAATAGAAACAGAGTTTCCCAATTGAAAAATATTGATTTTCAAGAATTCTATACCATTTCTACGAAAAAGTATTTTTCCCCATATAAAGTACATGGAAAACTTCATGGGCTTTGAGGCACTTCTAAATATTAACATTTTAAACTTTCTCCCCGCATGTATTTTTGGAAGATCCTTTTTTACAGCCAATTGTTAACAAAATCTGACAGTGTATTCGTAAGCAGGAGTTAAAAGTAAACTATTAACTTGTTTTTCCCTAAAAAAACTATTTTTGCGTACATGTCCTTCCTCTTTACTAGGTTTCCTCAAGCGCGGGATATTTATTTTATAAAAAAGGTGATGTTTTCTGAAGTTTTTTAATTTTATTGCTTTTTACCATTTAACATTTTAGGGAGCTACTAATTTATACATAAATTACTTCTAATGAGAATTTTTTCTTGTTCATCTGTAATGGCTTTACTAATTGTATTCTTATTACAACTAACAGACCTATACATATACATATATATGTATGTACAGCTTGTATAGCAGCTACCTCCCCAAAAAAACGCCTACTTTTTTCCCAATTGACTTACCACAGTTTCGATTTTCTCACGACTTCCCGTTGAATGATCGTCACCTTCGGGTAGCTCACGGTCTACAATTACTTCGTGCTCGGTTGTTTTCTTACTCTCTGTAACGAGTTTACCATCAGCTTGCTGTAGGCAACGCTTTTCAATGTCTTCCGAATCGATAGTTTTAAAAGACTTGGTCGTATTGGCGATAATGCGTGGACCCAATGGCACAAGTTGTTTTTGATTTTCCGCTGCTAGTAGAACTTCTTGTAGATTCTCAACACCGCTATTGACTGCCTTCACGTAAGTCTATCAAATAGAAATAAAAAATAAATGTGAGCATAAAGCAAAAATACTTAAATAAGTATCTACTACGTGCTACCACAAAAAAAAAAGATTTAATTACACTTATGTACATATATAAATATGTATGTATAAGTATATGTATTTATAATTATCAACAAAGTAAAACACAGCAGAAAAAGAATAATAGAATTGTGGTCGGTGCTATTGAAGTATTACATCATCATAATGATGACGTTGAAACTTCATAATCGTCATTGGTGTCGTTATCGACACCACCATCAACGCCAAGAATCAGCAAACTAAGAAACACCAACAGCATGGCAGCATGACGCTTATCAGCTTCTGGTGACAAATGGCGGTTGTTGTGGTGGGCTTTTGCTGTTAGTTGCTGCTTACAACTTATTGTTTTTGTAATTGTTGCGTGCGTGAGGAGACATCAGACACGTTGGATGTTTCCGCAGTATTTAGAGCAAAACCAAAACCTGCATTTTCGTACAATGGTTGTTTTGCTTTGAAATATCCGCTACAATCTGCACAACAACACTTAGAATGGCGCATGTCATGGCAACAACAAATTAAAAACATTAAACGCAACAACAATAATACGTTAATAGCAACAATAGAGCACATTAGCAAGACAATTCACTTTTGCTTAATAAATACATAGTCTTCAAGACTTAAAGCTTTTACTTTTGCCACTTCACGTAAATGCCTTCCGCTTGCCGCTTGCCGTTTGCCACTGCTTTGTCATTTGTTTAATGTTTGTACATGGTAATGTGTATGTACATATGTATGCATGCTTGACTTATGTATATTTAGCCCCTTGTACTGTTTTTACTTGCTGAGTCAGTTACTTTGCATTTATTTTAATTGTACTAGAATTTTATGCGGGCAATTCATTCAATTCAAAATTAAATTTTCACGCACGTCTAAATAAAGTACTCACATCCGTGTGCATTAGCGTGGTCCAAAAAAAAAAAGCAAAGGTGGAATTTTGATGCGGATTGTTCTATATTGAAAAAAATACACCCCTATGTTTTTGTTTTTGAAATCAACAAATATCTAGAGGGTGCTCAAAGCGCTCAAAGTTTTCCATGTATTTTATATGGTGAAAAAGCAATTTTTTGAAGAAATCGTGTAGAATCCTTGTAAATCAATATTTTTCAATCGACAAACTCTGTTTCTCCTCAGGAGACGTCAAAGAATAATACATAATCGTTAATTTAAAAATTTTTTAATGCTAACTATTTTTAATATGTCCCCTAAAAACCGAAAAAACACAATGCAGAACCCATACAAAATCGTTAATATTAAAAAAATTTTAAATTAATTATTATACTATATTTTTAATTAAAAAAAGGGGTAAATTTTTTCCGATATGGAACATTTCTACACATCAAAATTCCAACTTTGCGTTTTTTAGGACTACGCTAGTGTGCATACAACTTCATACATACATACATATGTACGCATGTCATCCCAGTAGGCCGCCGGTCAGTACCAATTATTAATACGTTCCACCTTACTTTTCATCTGCGAAGCATAACAACTTCCATGACTATTCCCCATGACTAACACACAGCGATAGCCACCTTCGCCTGAATGACTTTGTGTAGTACAAAAAGCAATAGAGTGAAATCGTTCGTAATCAATCGTGCGTCCATCCTAACACATAGGATTTTTCGATCTGAGCGTTATGATAGAAACGTTAAGTAGTCAGAATGTATGCACCAGCTCGGTTTATGCCTGCTATATTGTGAAAAAAGCAATACCCCTCATTTTATAGCTGCCAATTTCATGTGTTCATGACTGCTCCACACCAAACTAAGAAAAGCATATACGCTGGCATGAAACACAATTGCAGCACCTAACAAAATTGTCTAGTGGGATGTATGCATGTACAGATGTATTAATGCCAGTGAAAAAAAGTACTCGAATTCCTGTACAAACAGGTAGGAGTAGCTACATATGAATTAACAATTAAAATTTGTATGTGAAGCTTACAAATTTTTTGACGTGCCTTTACCTGATTATCTGATTGAGAAGCATTTTATCTTGCTACAGTCAATGAACTTCTGGAATTCAAAAGTTCTTGTATGTGGAATAATTTTCCATGCTCCATTTAGTAGCCAGTTCCTTATATGCATAACTAAGTATGGATTTATGCTTGTACATGTGTGCATAATAATGTAAATTTCTGCTAATTTTCAAGCATTTGCTTATAAATACATACATATGAATCGGTTAATTACCAACATGGAAAAGGTCAGCATGTTTCCGATATGGAAAATTTGATGCAGTTCAACAGAGCTCTTTCAAACGAACCGTGCTGCATAAAAATTTTCATTTCGAAAAAATTCTGACTTATTCCCTTTGGTAATTAACCGATTCATATGTATTTATATCAGATTCTACCATGGATGTAATTGAGCTGTTTTGTCACGCATGCCTAACGCTCGTATCTCTTTTCGAACAAAAAACTGTATATTGCTGCGAAAAAATTCCATTTCGCACTACCTCCAATTAAAAAAAAATAATTTTTTACAGTACGAGTATTAGTTATTTTTTAAAACAGTTTTCCAATAAAGCAAATTGACTCCTGGTACTATGTGTACCTACTGTACACCCCGCGACTAAATGATACGGTCTAACGAAAGCCATCTATGTAAATCCACATTCCTAACTTTATACAAAATTTAGAAAAATTCAAAAAAGTTGTACAACGACAATTTTCTACTTTGAAGTGTCCACAAAATACCGTTGATTTTTGAATTTTTTTTTCTGACGGTTTCACGCATTTTCTTCCATACATAGTTGCTATGTTTCGAATTTTTTTTTGGTTTGAAGAAAGTAAAAACACCGTCTCCAAAAAACAAAATTATCAAAATCAACGCGAATCTTTAGCCTCTTGAAACTTCCACTTTATTGTACTAAAATCTAATGAGCTACAAAACTGCGTACTTAAAGTTTGTTGTTGTGAAAATTTGTTGAATTTTTCTACAAAGTTTTGAGCGTGGTTTTATATCGTGTTTAAGTATTCAGCCTCATTGCGTAAGTCGTAAATTAGACAAAATTTCACGACTCGACAACACTAGCTTTGTCTACAGTCGTGCTAAAATAAGTAAACGACGAAATTCGTCGAAAACTATACAGTGCTGCCAAGTTTTTTCGTATTAATACACTAGTCGAGTGGAAATTTTAGGCAATGACGGGAAATTTTCGATACGATTCGACTCTCGAAAAACGACTTGCATTCCACACGACTCTCGCAATGAGGGTGATTATATAATGAACTAGACTTTCATAAAAAATTAATAAACATTAAAAAAACAAAAGAAAATTAGTCAATTGCGGAAAAACGACCGGAATGTGCCAACCTGACATAAGTTATTAATCTTCCACCATCACAATGCTCGGCCGCATATCGCACATGAGGCCAAAACTTGTGTCGATGGTACCTGATGGGAAGTCCTAACTCACCCGCCTTATAGCCCAGACTTTGCATCATCAGACTACTATTTGCTCCGGTCGATTCAGAACGCCCTTACGGTAGTACGATTCACTTTAGTTGTAGATATAAAAAATTGGCTTGATAGTTTCATTGTCTCCAAAGACGATCAGTTTTACTGGCGCGGAATCCATGCATTGCCAGAAAAATAGGAAAAGGGTATAGCTAACGATGACCAATCCTTTTAATAAAATAAATTGTACCAATTTGCACAATAAAGTCTTAAAATCGAGAAAAAATCCTTGTATAACCAATAACATCTTCATCGTCCACACGAAAATGTAGGGACGAACAAGTCCAATAATTAAATTGTATCATCCGGCTGGCAGGGATGGGTAGTGTTGGTTGAAATTCGATTTTTTCCGAATTTCGAACATTGCCCTACCATTCGATTATTCGATTCGAAATTGGGTGGTGCAAATTCGATTTTATTCGAATTTTCAACAATTTTTTTACAGAAAATTTAAAAATTTTTTTGAAAGCATGATATCTCAAATCAAAAGAGATTCAATTGAACTTACATTAATGCGATTAATTATCCGCATCGCTCTTCTTAGCTTCACAACCAAAAATAAACAACAAATAAGAAGTTTTTTTTCTCAAAAAAATATTAGATAAAAATCCAAC
>JAPVRG010240222.1:0-10909 GCA_029783565.1 Rhagoletis cerasi
CTGGCATCGTTTCCCATCACATTCAGTTCTTTTCACGCCTTGAACATGTTTTTAAGCGACGCTATAACCTTTGCAACATTTTCACCGCAAAATGTTGCCAAAGTCGGTGAAAAATGTTGTAAAGGTTATTACGTCGCTTAGAAACATGTTCAAGGCGTGAAAAGAACTGAATCTGATGGGAAACGATGCCCGGAACACATTCTATGTTCAAAATATTTAAAAAGTCCTCCCAAATAGTTGCTAGGCGACTAGCGAAATTTTCACGTGAAAAACACAGTACCCAGCTTTATAAGAAATTATGTACTTTGCTCTGAAGACAAATCGTTCGACTGCTTTCTATTAAATCGTTATTTAACTGCCGCATAAAGAATGATTTTGTGGAGCAAAGCAATCAAGCTGCTTATGATTTTTATAATAAAAAATTATAATTTAATCGTTAAATCATAATAACTTTCTTCCGTAATATTTCATCGTCATTTTTTTTCTTTTTATTTTTTCCATAAAAAATTCACTTTACTTTCAGATCTCATTTTTTAGACCATAAAAGATTCAATGTGGCTATAAGGATGCAGATTGAAAAAAGAAATTTCAATTTAAACCGTTAAAAATTGGAAAGAAAAATTCCTATAAAATAGTTATTTTTGATCGGCAAGAAGTAACAAGTTTACAATCAAATTTGACGGAAAATACTAAAATTCAAACAAAGCGGTTATTCTTAATGGAGCTATAAATCAATTTGGAAGTAAGTGAAGGTCTAGTATTTTATCCAAGAATATGCATTTGTACATACGAGTATAGTTTAGAGAAAATGCGATTTTTTTGGAATTGTATTATTCCTTCTGTTTTTACGTGAAAGCGCAACGTTGCCCCCAACACACCAAACCGACTTAGGGGCGCGTCTAGAGAGCAAGATATGATATTCGGGCCAGTCCTCCTCTTTTTGGGTCTATTATGTTTTATTCAGACCTTTTATGTAATTAAATAAAGGGAACGCTTTTATCTGCCTGCTTATTCTTAGCGCACATACTTCTCCAAAGCAATCAATCAAAGTGCTCGTTGCCTTGCGGGTCGCCTCTTCAATTGAATAAAGGTTTTTGATTTTCGGGTGATTTTCTTGTTTCGAGGAATAACCTAAACTTTTCCCAGTCTGCCTTTCGAGTGTTCCGACCTTGGCACTTAACAAGTGTCAGTTGCTTGTCGAAATTCTATGTATCGATGATCAGATTCAGATTTTTCTCTTTCAAGACGACCCATCCTTTGATGAGATCCGCCATAACTTAGTTGGTTAAAGTTAGATCAATCACTTCTGTTTTCGGCTGTATGTTTGTTATATTACTAATCCAGAAGACAGAATGTAGTATAATAGCTTGTTTCCACGAGAGTTAGTTAGTTAGTTAATTTTCTGGGTGTAACAGAACAGGAGACACCGCGACCTAAACGATCTTTTGTATCTCTTGCAAGGAGTCCCTAACCCAATGTGGCCAAGATACTTTCGGCTTCTCTAATGAATCCTAAAAGGGCCTTGGTAGACGAATTCCTTATAGCAAGGGGTTCGACCATCGAAGATTTAAAATAAATTAATCTTTGTCTGGATAAAGCCGGACAGTGACAGAGAATATGTTCTGAAGTTTCATCAGCCTCGAGGCAGAGCCGGCTTTCCGACTCTGTGATCACACCTCACGAGAGTTGCACCTCGTGCTCCTCCATATAGTGATTTATGAGCTTGCGCATACAATTCGACTCGGCATACTGAACGATGTCCATAATCACCTTCGAAAGAGGAAGAGTATAGAAATGCATGGCATGTAGGCAGGGACTACAATAGCCCCCGCGCGTTTCCCGCCAGTACAGTACAGTACAGTACAGTACACAACGACGTCTTGGAATCAGAACTCCCTCAGCATCGTGGATTCGACCGAACACGGCACCATAAGGCATGCGCGCGGTCTTTCTGTCCTTCCTACCTGTTTCTTCTACCTTTTGCTGGACCCGGAAATGAATCCGGCCCAGATTTAGATAAAGGCGGTACTCGCATCTAGCTCGGAGTACTTTCGACTAACCTCCTCCATAGCTCGTATTCAAACCAAGTTCTGGCTACTGATACACCGTAGAATCTCACTTGGTTTCCGAGGTGGTCGCGGTATTTAAGCAGTGTCTCTCACCATTCTACAATTGCTTCCGTCTTTTAGGAAAAATTTGCGGTTTTTGCAGGCTTGATTCTCTGCTATCGTTTTTGTTAGCCACTTTCGGGAAAACCATGTAGAGAATTGTATCTCTACGATATCATACTCCATGTGCATTTCTCGAATTTCTGTTCGTTTTTCATCTAGCTAATAGTCTTCCCTAGATAGCTGTCAGGAAATTATCTTTGTCCTTTGGACAACGAATTTTTCTCTTCGTCGGAATATATGTATTTCAACTATCAGTAGCCACTCTTGCGAATGAAGCAGAGGTGCATGGTTGAGTTTAACCCAACGCTCAGGGTTCTTCAACAACCTCATTTGCATTAGGAGTTTTTCCATGTCAGTTGGATCTGATTCCAATGGTGAAGCTTTTGGTTTTTAGTAGCTAAGGACTGCGCAAAAAAGTAAGCGCTCGGGCTAAATATTACTCAACAGTTATTTTGTCACAATAACAACTGCTCAGACTACGCCGTTCCTTAAACCAATTTTCAGAAAGGACACCGTGTTGTTATAGAAAGAGATGATTAAAGGCTACTGTGTTCTGTTAGTAGCTTGCACCAATAGCCGAGCTACTATCTACTGGGCGCCAGATCATAAGGTAGGAGGCTAATGCGCTAGTGAAAACCGGTGCAAATCTTACATCGATCAATATGGCGCACATATGTGCATCCTTCCCTAGACTATCTCAATACAAAGATAGGTACTACAAGTGGGATGAGCTACCAACCTTTGGCGCTGCTAAGATCTTGCTTTAATTTAAAAACGCAAAAATCACCAACTGTTTATCATCAAGTTCTAGTAGCGTAGACTGCAAACTAGTAGTTTGGGTACTTACGGGACCCTGCCTCCCACCAGCTCAAGCGTCAAAACAAGGATTAGTGCAGAATGATACATGAGAGAGCGCCTTTGACTATAGCATTCTGCAGATCGCGATAAAGCGTCATTGGTGCTGCATTATTATTCTCATTGTAGGTTATAGCAGACCAAAGATTAATAAATTACTAAGGCTCACAAAGAATACATCACTAGCATGATTTAAATGCCTTGACTCCATACTAACTCTTGTGGTCTATGTGAGGGAACCACTATAATCTCAGCCAAGCTAACCTAACTTAAATTAACCTTTGGTAACAAAGTGGTAAAAAAGAAAAAAGTAGAACTACCTGATAAGTTATATATAATTGGCCAAACACCCCCAAAAACCTTGATTTACCGTTAAAACACCGGGTTTCCGTACTTTTGCGCACTTATAAGCCAATAACTTAGTTGAATAACTCAGTTAGTTTTCAAACAGATTAAAAAACAATACTCGCTTTACTCGTTATTAACCCTTTAACCGATGAGAGTGCCTCAAGGCATCCATAACTAAAATCTCATTTTCTCTATAGGGGAATATGCTTTTTGTTTAAAATAACTGCCATTAGTTTCCTCGGAAACTTGGCAATCTTTGCTTAGAAGGTTTTAAAGCCCGCAAAATCTCCGTTTTGTTTTTATGGTCGATCGCGCTTGAAAATTGAGTTTGCTGACACAATATTCTTGTGCAGTGGTTCCTTTATTTTTATTGTCAAAAAACATTGATCAAAAGAAAAGTTATTGCTTTGAAACAATTTTTGTTGAAGGGGTATGATATGATACTACCTCTTTGCATATTTAATGGCTTTGAATAAATAAAAATTAGTGTGCTATGAATGAAAAAGTGAAGGATGCCTCAGGGAAACCGGTTTTTAATGGTAAATAAAGATTTTGGGGATGTTTGGCAAATTTCATATATAAATAAATTTCATAAAATATACATAACTTTCAAGGTATTTTTAGTGTCGCACAGTGCAATTTGCAAATGCAAAAAACCGATTTCGATAATCATGTCAGCTAGTTCATTCTATATTTCAACAACGATTTGTACGTATAGAAGACAGTGTGGGCTCCCAGAGTAAGTTTTGCTATTTTTATGACCATTAAATTATCAGATTATATTTTCACTTACTTACTCAAATTAACTTAGCAAACTGTGGCGAAATTTCAGCCCTCTATCTTCTTTTTCAGCTAGCGCTCACAAATATACAAATTTTCACTGAAAAAATTTTTTTCCGCTACTTTTTTTGTAAAGAGTTGAATATAACAAAAAATAATAAAGTTTTTTGGCAATTTTTTTGTCAGTAATTTTCTTCCATACACAGTATGCTCGACGATCTTTTTATGTGGAAAAAAATTAGCGACACCTTCAACAATAAAAGCTGCCAAAAATCAACGGTAAGTCCTAGCTACTTCAAACTAGCGTTTTATTACTAAAATTAGGTGTATTCGCGTATTCTTCCAGCAGTAAACTCTCAACAGCAAAATTTTAATGAATATTTATGCGTACTCTCTCAAGGAGAAAAATGTTTGCAAAAGTACGCGAACGCTAAACTAGCAAAATTTTGCAAGTTTTACTAACAGCTGACGGTTTGTTTATAGTTAAGTTAAAAGTCACCTAATGGAAAGTCTATCCCTATATCTTCCACGAATACACATTTTTTTGGCTGGGACGAGTTATAAAATATTATAATTCATTATATTCTTCAGTAAACATGGACAAACATACCTCTTTCATATTTTAATTTGGCTCCAACACTGAAATTCAATTTTATGAATTGTATAAATTACAATCAGCTGTTTTTTGATCAGATGTTTTCTTGCTGGAAAATTGCTGCTGGCAAAAATTTTTCCAGCAGAAACTAGCAGGTTCTCAACAAAAAGAAATGTCGCTTTGCTCTCTCAATGGATTTTTGTGTACGCGAACAGCAAAACCTGATAGTTTTAGATAGTTATCAAAAACTATCAATACGCGAATAAACCTATTATATGGGCTACGTGCGCAGAGGTCCACGTAAGTGGGTAAAGCTCTTGACTGCCATTAACCAGGGGTAGCCAGAAGTGATTAATTTGCGTACGATTCAAATTGCAGCTCGCAACGTCCGGATATTTGTATTCAGGTATCCTCTTGGTAGCGACCAAACATTCCTTTCGGAGAGAGCTAAAGTTGAGTAGGCGTCAACCTCGCGTTTATATGATCTGCTAGAGCGCAATAAAGTTTTTTAATACTCGTATTAGCTTCCAAATTGAAGAATTTTCATTTAGGTATCATTTAAGTATCACATGAGTGCTCTTCTGATACGAGTATTATTGAAAAAAGAAAAAAAAATATTTCTCATTAACCTTCATTAAAAGGTTTTCATTTTTGCAATTTTAATTTGTTTAGCTCAAAACTGGTTGCATTTTGGCAGGTGCGAATTTTATATTTCGTTTGCAATGTTATGCAACTATCACGCTGGTGTGCATCATAAGAAAACCAGAAAAAAAACAGCACATGACTGGGCTGAAGGTTAACCGTAAGGTGATTAACAGACATTTGAAGGCTGAGAAATCGAATTTATTTAACATAAAATATTCAAATTGTAGGAAATCGGCGAATAACTAAAGCTGGAGTTTTTTCTTATCACTAAGCGGCTTTGTACCATGACATGAAAAATACGAGTTTTTCTTGCAATTTTTTTTGTAACAAATGGAATTTTATAAACAAATATATATTACTCTTGATAAAACTAATGGTGACCGCTGTGGCTGCAAGGATAGAGGTTCGTACTACCACTCCGCAGGACCTGGGTTCAATCCCTTGTCCGAACAGTTTATATATTTCAAAAAGTTTTTTCCAATAGCGGTCGCCCCGCGGCAGGCAAAGGCAAACCTCCGCGTGTATTTCTGCCATGGAAAAGATTCTCATAAAATACATTTGCCGGTCGTAATAAAAATTATATTAATAATTATTATTTTCTTAAATATGCTTTACGTTCATTGAAGTTTGATGAGCCAATAGCTTCATATAAATCTCGATTGATTTTGTTTAACCTTAAGTCTTTGGAAGATCTGGAGAAAATCAGTCCTCTCGCTTTCTTTTGCTCACAACAGTGGTGACAGTGACTGTTCTTTTCTTCTGCAAAGAATTAATTTAAACATACCTCAGCGTAATCTTCGTAGCTCTTTACCTTTTGAACTGTAAAACAGAATATTCGCGTAATGCTTCCTTTGTTCGAGCCTTAAGTAAATTTAGTTTAATTTCCGAGTATTCCATGGAAATGGTAGTTTTTGTCCCGTACAAACAGACAATTACTTTTGAAGTTAATGTTTTTTTGCTTAGTTATTATCACACAAATATAAAGTACTAAATGCATAGATATTTTATTTGAAAAAAATTTCGCTTTGATTTTAATTAGAGCTGTTAATTGAAGAGCTTCGTACCAACCATGGAATGCTTCTTTCGAGTTCTATCCGACTTGATTTTTCATCTTCAAAATTTTTATTTTCTTATATTTTAAATACAGTATTCTAGATTATTAAAATCTTAGCTATTAATTAGCCTACTTTGTAAATAGTCTGTAGGAAACTTCTGTTAATAGACTAAATAAATAAATAAGTAAATAAAATAAATAATTAAATAAAACTCCAATGTGGCTATCGATGTCGCTAACGATATATTTAACGTTATAATCTTAAATATATTAACCGTATATTAACCGGTTTATTATCGATATATTTATCGATATTGATAAATGAAGAAAAAATTCAATGTTGATGCTTTCACCCGCATTATAGATTTTTTCATTTTATCGATAAGTATGTTTAATATATACAGATAACTTCCATTATCGATTTACCTACAGCCCAATTACCGATATAGATAAGCTATTTATCGATATCATTAGTGATATCTTTATTGGGATATTTGTCGATTTAAATATTTATTCTTACTGCTTTACATATTTCGACAGATGTTTCGATAAAATTTTAAATGCAGACATGGACATCGTTATCGATATATTTCCCACTACTATCAATATATTATCAAATATAAACCACTGAAAAAACTTAGAACTAGTGCTTTACTGAAAAAAAACGCATAACTAGTGATTTACTAAAAGCAATTTTATCGATTTACATAACTTATTTAAATACCGTTGTCGATATATTTATTAAGATATTTGTCGATTTAGAGTTCCACTAATACCGCTTTGTATATTTCGATAAATTTGTCGATAAAATTTTAAACTGTAGCTAGCGACATCGGCATCTATATATTTATCGTTATAATCTCCGATATTTTATCCGCATTTGACCGTTGCATTGATCTATATATATTTTACTATCAATATATTTATTGGCTTTAACCACTATTGTTATCGATACCAATGTCATTCGATATAAGTTTATCGCTATAGTCATCGATATCAAGGTAATGCAATATCCATATACATTTCGTTCGGTTTTTAAATATAATCATATCATTAGTATTGATTTCTGTAACATGCTGCATCATAACTATGTCTCTCAAACGTCCTTGAAGCTATGCAGATACCCACTCTTACATATACCAATCATAATATGTATGCATTTATATATACAAACAATGCATTAGATAGCAGTGCAAATGTGTACCTGTCAAATCATCATTCACTAACCAGAAAAATTTCCATTCAATAAAAAACACTTAAGCAGAGTTTACTAATTGACAATGACGTTCTAACATTTAAACGCTTTTTCTACTATACTGGCTTTATATTCCCGTTTACAGTTGCGCTATTTGTTGCAATTAACAACAAATCACATTAATGCTGCGCAATCGCCTCAGCATCATTAGCAACATGCCAGCTCAGCAACATTACCAACAATTTTATTAACACACAATGACTTATTACAAATGAATAGCAGCAGCAGCAGCCGCTCAAATCATGGTAGGCCCACTAAGCCGTTATGTGGGTTGATTCAAAGACTCTACGTCATCCGCCTGCTGAGTGTCTTATACTCGCTGCCAATCAATTATGCATGCACGTAGCTTTAAATGCGGTAGTATTATAACAATAAAAATATATGTATGTGCCTGTGGTTGTTCGATTTTTGCATTATTCGCTCCGTTTGCATTTGGGCAATAAGGAAATGCCATAAAAGGTGTTTTAATACATATGCATTGAAAAATGTTCAATAATAGATGTGAAACGAAACAGACGAGTTTGCTGCTTAAGTCTTTTGTTTTTTAATAACAATTACCAATTCTAACTTTCTTTCCATATATGTATTTCCATTTTTTATACAATATTTGTGTTTAAACAGGAACTGAAGATCAAGTTTAAAAACAAATTAAATACATTTAAAAGAATATTTTTAGCACCCATTTAATGCATAGTCGTGGCGCACGAAAAACTTGTTTATTCAAAAATTAGTCCGCGTTGTTCAAAAATTATATCTTATGCAGCTTTCAAGTTTCTCATGCTCTTAATTGCTTAATGTGTTGTACAACATGTTTAGTAGATTTTTATTGCCAATCAAGTCATTGAGACAGGACTGTATTACGCATGCTCAGTTGCAAATGCCTTTCGGGTTGTCATCTCTTTGGCTGGCTTTCATCTTTGCTAGTCGTGCAGATATGTCAGTGTTGCGCATTGTATTGAATATCGCTTATTGCCGTCATAATTTGGCCTATGATTTAAGGCTCTTCAGTCTTGCTTAATCGTTACTGAAAAATCTAGAAGGGTGAAACCAGTCGAGACCACACTGTACACAATCGTAAAGTAGGTAGAAGCAGCTTTTGCAAATTCATGTACATATCACGCACGCTATTTAAAAGTAACTCCATTCAAAATTTGTATTTTTTATACCCGAGCGCACTTGTGCACAAGGGTATTATAACTTTGTTCACATAACGGTTGTTTGTAACAGCCTAAAGGAATCGAGACCGATATAGACATATATATACCAAAATGCTCAGAATGAAAACAGAAATCCATTTAGAAATGTCTGTCCCCACGATAACTCGAGTAAAAATTGAGATATCTCAACGAAACTTGGTACACGTACTTCTATTGCGATAGGGACGGATGGTATTGAAAATGGGCGAAATCGGACAATAACCACGCCCACCTCCCATATAACGGTAATTTTCAGAAATACAAAAACTGCGATATTTTAGTAACCACTGAAGCTTATTGACTCAAAATTGATATATACAACGATATATTAACGAGTAATAAGAATAGCATAAGTTTTGGAAAAAGGGGCGTAGCCACGCCCACTTATGGATTTATACGTATATCTCGGTAACCGTTTTACCAATTTCTTAACTTGCCACAAGTGTCAATCTAGGTCCAGCATAGAAAACGGTCGAAAATTTTTGAAATCAGAGAATAACCGCGCTAATTTTCCATATAACGGCAATTTACGGAAATACGAAATCTGTTATAAATCGGTAACTACTGAAGCTAATTTACTCAAAATTTATGTTTTCAATAATTCTTTACGATTATAACAATTTTTTTTGAAAATGGGCGTGGCACCGCCCACTGACGACTACATATGTGTACCTCGGTAACCGTTTTATCGATTTCTACCAAACTCGATATACTTAATGTACTTGACACAAAAAAGCAGGCTTTTAAAATGTTTGAAATCGGGCCAAAACTACGCCCACTTTTCATATAACGGTAAATTTCAGAAATATGAAATCTTCGATATTTCGAAATTTAGAAACGGTACTGTACTCAAGGTTAGTACCAGGGCTGCACATTAACGTTAATTTTATCAATAAACAAAAAAACAATTTCGTTTTGGTTTTACATCGATAATGTTAACATTATGTGTTTAAGAAAAAAATGTCGTTTTGTTATTTATCAGAAAATATGTCAACAAAAAATTTCGTTTCGTTGATGATAAAAAAAATATCAAAAAAGAAAAATTGTTTCCGCTGCAACCAAAAAAAAATTAATAAACAGGAAAATTTTATTACATCGACATTATCGGTAAAAACAAGAGCTACGTCTGTTCTGCCTTCTCGGGCAGCGCATTCGCGGCTCGGCACCCACGTCACTGTTGACAGTTACAATTTTGAAAAAGTAGACAACTTCGTTTATGTGGGAACCAGCATTAACACCAATAATAGTGTCAGCCTTGAAATCCAACGGAGAATCACTCTTGCCAACAACTGCTACTTTGGACTGAGTAGACAATTGAGAAGTAAAGTCCTCTCTCGTCGTACAAAAATCACACTCTATAAGTCACTCATCTTGCCTGTGCTGGTGTATGGCGCGGAGGCATGGACAATGAAAACATCTGATGAAGCGGCTCTTGGAGTTTTCGAGAGAAAGATTCTGCGAAAGATTTACGGGCCTTTGCGCGTTGGCAATGGCGGGTACCGCAGACGATTTAACGATGAGCTGTATGAGCTTTACAACGATAAAGACATAGTGCAGCGAATTAAGATACAGCGGCTCCGCAGGCTAGGTCATGTCATTCGAATGGACAGAAACGCTCCTGCTCTGAAAGTATTCAACGCGGGTCGCGATGCTGGTAACAGAGGAAGAGGAAGGCCTCCTCTGCGTTGGAAAGACCAGGTGGAGAAGGACTTGGCTTTACTTGGCATTTCCAATTGGCGTCAGTTGGCGTGCTGCTTTGGACTCGGCCAAAATCGCTTAGGCGGTTACAGCGCCAATAAAGAAGAAGAAGAAGAAGTAAAAGTGGCGATACGGTCATCGTCAGCCATTTTACTGATGCGCGGACGATCGTTGACGATGACGATTTTCAGCATAAGGCCGATTGTATATATTCCTAACAAATAATAATAATAATAATAATAATAATAATAATAATAATAATAATAATAATAATAATAATAATAATAATAATAATAATAATAATAATAATAA
>JAPVRG010240224.1:0-10596 GCA_029783565.1 Rhagoletis cerasi
AAGAGACACGTTTTTTTTTTTTTTTTGAAAAAAAGTTTTTTTTAGAGGTCGCGCTGATGTTCTCAATTTTTTTATTTTCGTGACAAGTTAAAATGCAGCTAAAAATATTGTTTTTACATATAATTACTTTGGTATTATTGGGGAACATTTCCTTAATTACGTGCCTGTCTTGGACCAATAGAATGGGCCTGGTGCCCGAAAATATGCTTTCGAAAAGAGATTACTAAAACTAAAACGTTGATACTGAACGATTTAGGCTTTGTTATGGGTTGGAACTTGTTACCGGCGAGTTTCTGGGATTCCTAATTAGGATTCTGAAGTCATTTTTTCTAAATTCAAAATGGCGGATTCAAAATGGCGATAAATTTAAAAAAAAAATTACTGAATTTGTTCCAAACTCGGCACTTGGGAGTTTTTGGGGTCGCTGATTACGAATATGAAATCAGTTTTTTTTAAATTCAAAATGACAGTTCCAACATGGCTATCAAATTTTTAAAAAATTACTAAAATTAAAACGAGTACCAAGTTTTGAAATAATCCAATCATTTTTTAAAAAAGTGATGGCCATATTGGATCCGCCATTTTTAATTTTGAAAAGTTGACTTCAGATTCGTAATCAGCGACCTCAAGAACAACCTGGTGTCGAGATTTAACTCGTTGTAATGCGTAAAACGTTCAGTATTGATGTTTAAATTATAGCATTCCCGTCTCGAAAGCATATTTTCGGGCGCCAGGCCCGTTCTAACTGTCCAATACAGACATGTAATTAAGGGAATAATCTCCAATAATACTAGAATAATTACATTTAAAAACAAAATTTTTAGCTGCACTTTAACATGTCACGAAAATAAAAAAAATGAGAGCAATTACTTTTTTATAAAAAAACGACCAGCGCTCCATCTAAAAAAAGTTTGTTTGCAAAACAAAAAAATACGTGTTCCTTTTTTTATCCCGAATAACAATATTTTGAGGTAGCGTTTGTGAATTTCCAAAAAGAGTGTTTTTTTCAACTACTCTTATATGTATATTAAACGGAATTTTAAAAACACAAGGTATTTGTGGAAGTTTATTAATGACACAACTTCCATGAGATTTTTCTGGAAATTTTATTTTTAATTAACTTTTCACGGTCCCATGTAAGTTATTTATATCCCTAAAAGTCGTGACGGTTACACTAAAATTCCACTCTACATTTAGGTCCCTCATCATGGTTGTGCTGGTATATGGCGCAGAAGCATGGTAATGACAACTGAGCCGGTCGTGGCAGCATTTATTACGGCGAGTACCGCAGACTATACAACGATGAGATATAAGAGCTTTACAATGATATATACATAATGCAGCGAATTAAAATAGAGCGGCTCCGCTGTGTCGGTCATGTCATACAAATGGATTCAAACGGTGCTGCGCTGAAAGTATGCGACGCGGTTCCCACTAGCAGTAGTATATTTAGGAAGAGGAAGGCCTCCCATGCGATGGAAAGATCAGGCGGAGAAGGACATGGCTTCGGTTGGTATCTCCATTTGGCGTCAGTATACACAGAAGAAAAACGACTGGCGTGCTTTAGTGAACTCGGCCAAAATCGCATAGGCGGTTGCAGTGGAGTAAAGGCTTACGGTCATAAAAGTGACAAGAAGCGATATGTTCTTAAGTTTTTTAAGAGACTTATATAAAAACCTTACGTACAGCGTCTTTTTCCATATACTGGCATTAAGTAACCAATGCTAATATTACTATGCATATAATGAAGATAAGGTAAATAACATGCTTTTGTTGGTACAAACTAAACCCTTTCTTATGATAAAACCATAATGCTAAAACCAAATGGAATATTTTTCGCGTGATTTGATAAGCGGACGCATATTATTCAAAGTAGCCGAAGTATTTTCTTAATTTTTTTCAGATTTGGCCATTCCTTAAAAGGAGACTAAGACCGATACCTAAAGATAAAAAGATAGGCCCGGTTCTTAAGGAAAAATACGGTGCCCCTTCAAGTGAAGCGGTGTGTACATAAGTGCTCTGTTCTGAGAAAAGTGTGTCGAATGTGAATCGCCAAGTGTGTGAGCGTGGCAGGGTGCAGTGCTCGTTGTTGTATTTAAGCTTGTGGTTGTGGCTTTCACAGTAATTTACTTTACTCCATTGCACCTCATTCTACTCCCTGAATACTCGCGTTGCATGCCACATCAGTAGCCGCTCTTACAAGGAAAACCACACACAAAGTGGGAATTAGTAACACATTTCCAGGTATACCATCACACATGTATGCATGCGTATGTATGTATGTGTATGTATGTACATTTACGCATACATACTCATGTTTCAGTATATCTTCTGATACAAACAACATCCCATTGTTCCTTGTTTTTGCTCCTTCAGCTAAATTTGCTTTTGCTGCCGCTGTTGGAATTGTTTTGGCGTTGCTACTGTTTATCCAGGTTATTGTTGCCACTGTTTCGGCTAACAGTGCATTGTTGCCAAATGCGGCAATGTCTAGCGCTTTTTTGTATTTATTCTTTGGCTTTTAACAGCAGCTCCTTTACTCTTCCGCAACTACATCCCCTGCTAGTGCTCTTCTAATTATTTATACATATACATGTTGTATTTGTTGGCGGAAATTAGTAACAATTTGTCTAAAATTTTACAGCAGCATGAAATTTCGCCTTGCTTGTGGACTAAAAGCAGCAAAAACAGAGTAAATATTCGCTTTTCTTTCAACCTCAACCATGCAACAATGTCGAAATTGTATGCACAACTTTATAACTTCTGTTTCATTTTATTTTTGCAGAAGTAGAAACAAAGTGGCGGCTATTGAGTGGTTAGGGACACGTACTACAACTCGGTTGGATTGAGGTTCGGTTCCTGACCCGGGTAATATCCAAAAAGTTGCTTTCTTTAGTGGTCACCCATCGACAGGCCCCCATTCTCTGCCATTCTGCCATTAAAAAATCATAAAAAACCATTTAGCGTTCGGAGGCGTCCTAAAACTGTAGATCGCTCTATTTCCTGTGACAATTCCAAGACGCACACCACAAAAGGAAGGGGAAACGCAGAGTGGAGCGACAAACACGGTAACACAGTACTGGCTACAGAGCTACTGCGGAATCGAAGGAAACGAGGGCAAATTTATCATCTGTCCTTATGGTAGCCGAACCATTTTGCAGATTTAGTTGGTCATATCGAGTTGGTCATACTCAAGTGTTTAAACTCAGAACACAGTAAGTGTTGGGGAGCGATAGAAAGTCTTAGATAGGCCACTCTTTTTGGGGTTTCCTTCGCTAGAAAGGCAATGCGTCTTGTAAATAGAGTCAAACAAAGGGTAACCGGTTATAGCCATCTGCGTTCTCACCTGTACACTGTCTACCAATATATATATATACTGTTAACATTTATTTGGGAAGCTGATAGTATATTAGGCTGTTAGGGCTAGGGACTTTTCCTATGGATACAAAAGATCTTCAAGGTTGCAGTCTCCCTTCCTATTATGCTACCTCAAATTTATTAACTAACTAACTTATAAGTGAGTAACATTAAGGGGTTGTGTACTAATGAAGGCCGTATAAAAACTCCTTTTTTGAAACAGAAAAATTTTTTATTAGAAAATCACAATCAATAATGCTTAGTGTTATGAATTTACAAACATTTTAGTCAAAAAAAAACCAAAGAAAATCCTCGGTCTTACATACATATTTACATAATACAGATGTATGAAAATATAAATATGTAACTAGTAATACCTATTTTAGTTCGAATTAAGAAACTACTTTTTCCTTTACTGCAATATGAATAATGAAATTGTCCAATCATTGTATGATGAAATGCAATTTAAATACCTGACTACACAAATTGTTTGCAAATACATACATACATATGCTTATGAGATCTTACTAAAGTCAAACGAAAACATTGACCATACCAAGATCTTAACATACATGACACCTTATAGACAATGACCTTACCAATTACAACTATCAACAAACAAATTTGGTTGGAAGCTCCGAAAAACAAATATGCACATAAGCAGGCACGGAAAAGTTGTTGTGGTATGTCTAGCTATTGACACTTGAAAGCAAATTTCATTTGTCAAATATGCAATCGAAGTAACGAAAAACAAAAACTAAAATTGAAACTGTACGTACAATAATGATTGCGAACTCACAGCGATATGCTATTCTACAAAGAGTTGAAAATGATTCGCAGGCAATTTTTAAAATTTGTGAAAATATCAAAAGCCATGAGCAGAACTGGGTCGTAATTATTCCTCTAGGAATCAAATTAATCGCAATTACAAATCACAAGGAATTGTAATAAGTAATCAATTTCTTCCGATTAGTTTTTCAATTCACTAGAAAGTAATTTTTTTAATTCCAATACAAGGAATTTTATTTTGTAATTGGAATTAATTATGTGCTAGCATACCCCCCAAAATTTTGGTTTCGAATCAGATAAAAATTATTAAAATTCGTTTTTACCATTTTTTTAGAGCGTAATATATGAAGCGAATTTTCAGTATTTTCTGCTGATATATCTTCAGAAGTATAAAACCCCCCAAAATATATTCCTGGGTGCGCTCCTGTGTGCTAGTAGTGTAATTTTTTTTCGATTCCTTTGAAAGGAATTGAGAATGTAATAAATTTTTTTCAATTCCAGAATGTGATCAATTCTGAATTATAACTATGTCGTCGGAACTTATACAACAGTGAAGAATATTTTTCACTATAGATAAATAGCTAATGTATAAAATTCCTTTCAAAAAACTACCAAGCAATTTATAAGTCCTTTGTTACTATTATTTGAATGAATGTGACTGGTGGGACACTGAAAATCCCTCTATTTTACTTTCGTGCACTCAAAGATGAATTTTAACCAAAACACTTAATTTTCAGCGAGATGTTTTTTTGTGTTGTAAGAAACATACTATACGCTTTCGTTTTCATTAAAAGTTAGGCTGATATAATTTTCATAGAAATATTTAAAAATATTTAAAATTGTGACTAGTGGGACAGGCCCTTGTGACTGGTGTAAAGTAATTATGTATGTATGAAGTAAAGTTTCCATAGACAAAAGTTACATCTTCTTTTTATTTTTTAATATTTTTACACAGAGAAATCAAATGTAGTCATTTAGAAACGTTACTACTGAAATAGGGATAATCACCGCATTTTACATATTTTGTCGTTTTCCTCTTTTACATGGAATGACCCTGAAAGGAATTAAAAAATAAAATTTTTCTTCCAATTCCATTCTTTTAACTTTCATCAAAGTCAATTTAAAAAGAAAATATATATTTTTTTAAATCAATCTGAAAAATAATCTCAATTATACAGGGTGTTCAAGAAGTACAACGACAAACTTGAGGAGAGGGTAAAGGGGGGAAGCTATCTAATAAGCAAACAATTTTCAGGTACTATTAATATGTATTTTTTTTTAATTAAAAAAAAACGGCCCTTTTCATGTGTCTTATTTCACTGCATGTAAAATCTTTTTCCGAGGCATTGAAATGTGTTTTTATGTTGCGGGTCCCATACCCAGCGCACAACCAGAACCTGGCTTCAGTTTTTAATGCACGTTTATATAGCGAGTCGCAATTTAGTTTACAAACTGACATTGAATTAACGCCAACAACAAAGGCAATAGGCAGCAACAAAGTATTGATACCAGAAACGGCACCAGCAATAAACTTTAATACAGCAAATAAATTTGAGAAGGTTAAGAAATAAACAAAATAAAAGATATCATTGTTAAATGCCAAATTAAAAGAAGCAGCAACGAGGAAGAACACCGTTCTTAATTTTTCCTTACAACATTTTTCAAATGTTTTTTGTTTTTTGTTTTCGCCTGCTTTTGTTACATGTTGTGCTGTATTTATAAATTGTTATTTAATTGCAGTTCAATTTCACGTCGCACGCCCAGCGACATTAAGAGTCAACCCGGCGTTCAACCTCTTTTACTTCCCCTGCTGGCAATCGATGACTCCACGGTTTGTCTGTAATAATTATTAAATGTGCAAACGCAATGGGTTGGGCGGTTTTTGCATGAGCAATGTTCGAATAGTCGCCAAACTTCGGAATATCGCTCTAAAGTATCGAAGTAACTACAAATTAATTGTCCTGAAGGTGTCTGGCGTTGCTGACAAAGGCACAGGCAAAGTGGTGTGAGTTGTTTGCCTTTTTTACAACTTCCAATATACGCTACCCCATCCACATACTCTGAGTATGCATTTACGCCTAAAAGCATGTTTTTGTGTGCATATAAAAGTAATTTCCATTTAAAGTGAAAAATGTGTGACACAGTGGAAATACCAAATTGCTAACACATTAAATTGACTATCACGTTGACCTATGGCCCAAGCTGTGTTTACTTTCTTCGAACTGTAGCCAACATGAATTTCGCGTGTTAGCTTACTGTTTTTACAAGTTCGCTCCTTGAACTTCAAATTACATCGTTGGCCACATTACTCAACCTTTAACATTAAAAGAGTTTCCGCAACATTTCCTCGTTTCACAAATGGGTGCACCTTGTCCACTCGCAGTGCCAGCATTGAATCTAAATCATGACCATGACTTGCGTTAACAACAAATAACCCCGGATTCAATCGAACTATTTCAGAGCTATTGCCGTGCTAACCCAAAAGGGGACAAAGTATTTTAGGAAACACCTCAGAACTTGGTAATCCATTCTGAACAGGTTCCAATTTGAACATATCAGGAACAGTAAGTTCTTTATAAGGAAAAAGAATCCATAAGGCACTCTTCGAACGGATCGTATGGCTCTAGAAGAGTATTTAATTTTTTATGGATCGACGAAACCTCTACGCCTCAAGATCTTCACAAGAAGCGACTTCCTAGCGTCAAAGTATAAGGCACAAAAATGACAAGTAATACAGAAATAATCCTTTTTTTCAATTATTTTTCAATGATTTTTTTAATTAATTGTACGAATTTTATTATTTCGTCCGTCATTTTCATAAAATGCATGCACGCATGCGGAAAATTGTAAACAAACTTCTTCTTTCTCTTTACAAAGCGTACGTACGCCTAGAGACCAGCACTGCTGTACGCCAAGCGATTTGCAGCTAGCTTGCTTTGACGAATTCGTGAAGCTGACGAGTCGTGTGCAGCTCTCCATTTATGTAAATGCTCCAGTGATGCTCCATTTTCTTTAACCCGCCTGAAAAATACGTTTTCTCGAAGTCTGCGAAGTAGGCCTCCGTGGCGGATATGACCCCCTAATTTGACTCAAATTTCTGCCTGGCGAGTGACTTTTTCAAGTTTGGAAACAAAAAGAAGTCACACGGGCCCAAATATGGATAACACGGTGGGTGGGGCAGCAGTTCGTAGCTCAGTTCGACCAAAATTGGTCTCACGGTTGCGCTTGTGAGCAAACGCGGCACCCATTGTGCCGACAGCTTTCTCAAACCCAAAATTTCATGCAGGATATGACCCACGAGGTATTTTGAGATAGCTACTGTCTCAGCTATCTCGCGCACCTTCAATCGGCGGTCTTCCAATACGAGATCGTGGATTTTTGTCTGATACCCTCCGTTTTCGGGGCACCTGGGCATGGCGTATGAAAAACCGATGTGCGGCCACTTTGAAGAAGAAGAGTCATCTTGGCGCTCTTTGACTTCGTTGCGCGATTTCCCTTCCAAAAACAAGAATCGAATCACCGACCGATGTTGATCTTTTTCCATTTTTTTAAAATCCGCGGACACGCCCGCTTCCACACGCGGTCAAAATTTTGACGAGAAAATAGCAAATTTCTCTTGCGATAGCGGCGCCATCGGGCCGTATTTTCCACAGTTTAATATTTATATCTTTTTAAGCAAATGAAATAAACTATTGGTGGATTAGCAAAGCTTCTTGTTTTATTTGAAAACAATCATCTGTGTTTTCTGTGCTCTTCGCAAAACGCCAAATGCAATTATTGCAGAATTCGACGAAGTACAGAGCAAAAAAGGAACTAATGAAGCCTTGAAGCATTGAGCCACGCACGCATACATTCTAACGTAAAACGAATCTTATGCTTAAATAGTTAAAATATATTGTTGTTGTTGTTATTATCATAACGAGGTTGTTTACACAAACATTTTTATTCATGTATGTAAAACAGCCTTATCTTCGCTTATGCTTTTATGGCGTATGATGCTCTGATTTCACCGATTCATCCGCGCAACCGCTCAGCCGATTGGATTTTAAACTCATATGGGCCACCACTGCGTATACGTAGTCGCCATTGCTATTGTTTCCAATCGCTGCACTATGGTCCCAATGCCTGTTTTTCTGGCCAAAACTAATTACGGCTAAATAAATGGTGATTTTAAAAAATATAAATTTTCTACGGATTGGCACATGATTCCTCACATTTTTGTAAAAAGAAAATTTTAACCCTTGACGACCGAGCGGTCTAAAGGGGTCACTTTTTAATTTGTAGTTTTAATAAAAAAGTTTGAATGTAGTTTTTTTCAAAAAAATCGCAACACAAAGTATGGTGACGTAAACTCACAAGATATAATACTTACATCCTTGTATAACAGTATCTTTGCCAAACCTTGCAAAAATTGCCTAGGCTTATGTAAAGTTAAGATTTAAGAAAAATCTTATAATATATTAGGTAGCAAAGAAAATTAAATTGTATCACCACATTTTTAATATCTATACTCTATACTCGCAGCTTTAGTCTTCGTACCACTTTTTTTACCCGAGCGCACTTGTGCACAAGGATATATTAAGTTTGTTCAAATAACGGCTGTTTGTAACAGCCTAGAGGAATCGAGATCGATATAGACATATGTATACCAAAATACTCAGAATGAAAAAAGAAATCGATTAAGCCTTGCCTGTCTGTCCGTCCGTCCGTCCGTCCGTCCGTCCGTCCCTCCGTCTGTGTACACGATAACTCGAGCAAAAAAAGGGACATATTGATGAAATTTGGTACGTAGGTTGCCCTTTACCCAAGGTAGGTTGGTATTGAAAATGGCCGAAATCGGACTGTATCCACGCCCACTTCCCATGTAACGGTATTTTCGAAAAATGCAAAAACTACGATATTTCAATAACTACTGAAGCTTATTGACTCAAATTTGATATTTGCAATGATATATTAACGAGCAATAAGAATATTATAAATTTTCGAAAAAGGAGCGTAGCCACGCCCACTTATGGATTTATACGTATGTATATCTCAGTAACCGCTCTAGCAATTTCTACTAAACTTGGCACAATTGTTAATCTCGGTCCAGCATAGGAAATGGTCGAAAATTTTCGAAATCAGACAATGACCACGCCCACTTTCCATATAACGGCAATTTACAGAAATACGAAATCTGTGATAAATCTGTAGCTACTGAAGCTAATTTACTCAAAACATATGTTTGCGATAACTCCTTAGCAAGAAGTACGATTATAACAAAATTTTGTGAAAATGGGCGTGGCACCGCCCACTTATGACTATGTGTGTGTATTTCGGTACCCGTTTTATCGATTTCCATAAAACTCAATGTACTTGACACAAAAAGGCAGGCTGTTGGAAATGTTGGAAATCCTGCTAAAGTTACGCCCACTTTTTATGTAACGGTAAGTTTCAGAAACACGAAAACTTCGATATTTCGAAATTTAAAAACGGTAATTTACACAAAGTTGGTACTCACAACAATCTCTTAATAAGAAGTAAGATTTTTATAGACTTTATGAATAAAGGCGTGACAGTTATATCCGTAACCATATTATCGATTTTTACCAAACACAGCTAAATTATTTCTTTAAGTCTAACTGAGCTTATTATCGATAATGTGATAATAAAGGCGTGACAGTTATATCCGTAACCATATTATCGATTTTTACCAAACACAGCTAAATTATTTCTTTAAGTCTAACTGAGCATATTATCGATAATGTTTGAAAAAGGGGGAAAACACCCCTGTTTACCACGTAAGGGTAGGTTTCAGCATCGCGATAAAAACGATGATTCATACGTGCGCCGGGTATTTAATGTTCGGTCACCCGAACTTGGACTCTTTAGTTGTTTAAGAATGTGTTCTAATATCTTAATAAGAGCAATCAAAATTTACGCTTTATATCTCATACTCAATCGAATTTTTAATGATACAAAAATAAGTACACTTTGACTGCTGTTTGTTTACTACATAACGGTTTTTTACAAAAACAAAGCTATCCACCCTTTGTTTTATAGTATTATTTTAAACATGGCGTCAAAAAAAAGTGTTGTTAACACATGTAAAAAATTAGTTTTGGCCACAAAAACGGGGATTGGAACCATAGTGCGCTGGATTGTTGTTCTGATGTATGAGTATTTTATGTATGTGTGTATATAAATACATATATGTATTTACTGTTTCAAACTCTTGTTGATTTAGTTTTTATTTTTCTGTTGTTATTGTTATTGTTGCCCCTACTATCACACTATCCCCACTGTGTAATCATCAGCAACCATCAAAAAATTTCTCCCTCCCTAGAGTAACAGTGCCGCACAAAAACCACACATTCCAATAAGAAAACGAATGAACAAAATACCAAAGAAAACGTTGAAAGTAAAAAAAGTTTTTGCAATAACACTCAAAGCAACAGCAGAGATAGGGAT
>JAPVRG010240225.1:0-17663 GCA_029783565.1 Rhagoletis cerasi
AATTCGAACCCGCACCCTCCTGGAAGCTAACAAATAGTGGCAAGCATCTCTGCGCACTCAGCTACAGCCACGCATGTAAATGTGTGTTCAAATGTTCATTTTGAATCAAAGCCAGACCAAGCGATTGGGGCTTTTGCAGGGTGATGTTTATTAAAAATTTTTTTATTGAAGTGCAAGGCTACATCACCCTGTCTTAAGCCTTCCATGAGAAGGCCCTTTTCGAGAAGCACTTTCGCAAATGCCAACTGGGATATGTTCGTACTGGTCTATTACCCAGTAGGCAAAAGAAGGGCCTGAGACCACTTCTAGAAACACTTCTAGTGCTTCTATTGGCAGACAGAAGTCCTTCTGCTTCTCATTCTTTTTTGTGTGAGATGTCCCACTTGTCAAGGCCTTACTTTTCCTTTATGTGGGTAGGGCTTCCATGTGGCCTTCCATAAGCCCTTCCATAGTCCATTTTTTTTTCGTTGGAGTAGGATTGCGTTCTGCTCTTCACAGATGTTTTTTTTCAGATTTCGGACGCACAAGAAAAAATATTTTATAATTTTACAACCACGTTGCCTCTGGCGGAATTCGAACCCGCACCTCCCAGGAAGCTAACAAATAGTAACAAGCATCTCTGCGCACTGAGCTACAGCCACGCATGTAAATGTGTGATCAAATGTTCAATTTGAATCAAGGCCAGCAGCCGGATTCCAACATTCGCTATCGCTAATTTTGGTCGCTAAAAATCTCTAAATGAATAGTAGGCGCGCCTAACAAAATGCAACATCTAGTCCAGAGGTGCACAGCGTTGGCAGAGCTCCCAATACAAGCGCAATATTTTTGTATCAGTATGTGTGTACTCAGCAAAACAGCTCGCGCATGTGATGCTTACAGCATGAAGTTCAAACGCAAACTGACCGGCTGCTAGCGGCGCATAAGTTCGGTAGCGACGCACACACGACTTGTACGTGAAAGCCGAGTGGCTCCGTCAGACTCCCGTGTGCACCTCTGATCTAGTCATATGTCCATCATACTGCCAGATTTCCCTGATTGCACATTGCAGCTGTTAATTTTGTATGTTGTATACTTTCAGGACCCTCTGCTTTTCTTTTAGAGAATTTTGGCGATGAAAATTTAGCGTAGCGATTGTCAGAATCCCATTGCAGACCAAGCGATTGGGGCATTTGCAGTGCGATGTTTATAAAAATTTTTTTTTATTGATTTGCAAGGCTACATCACCCTGTCTTAAGCCTTCCATGAGAAGCCCTATGAGAAGACCCTTTTCGAAGAGCACTTTCCGTATTTACCGTCCGATTTGATCCAAATTCAGAAAATGTATTATCCTTATGAATGGAAATAATTTTCTCTGCAAATTTTCCCGATAGGTGGTGGTGGAGTCGAGATATCTTTAAACCCCGTATTTACAGTTTAAAGGAATTGGTCTGACAGGTGTCACTGAAATCAAATTTTGAGGGTATATTAATAAGGCAAACGAAAATAATTTGAACCACAACTTTTTTTTTTTTTCTTGAAGACAAATGTTTGGAAATTAATAACAAGACGCTCATTCAAGTTGGGATGATGACTCCTATTCGAACAGAAAATGATGCTTATGACCGCGACTTGCGGCGTGTAAGAAGTTATGATCCGCGAGATTTGGAAACATATCTCGAAGCAAACTTACCACTATTGCAATGTGAGCAGAGAACTGTGTATAAGTCTATTAAAAGCAATTAGAAATTAAACTGGTGGAATTTTTTTATTCATGCACCCGGCAGAACAGGAAAGACGTTTTTTGATTTCGTTGATTTTGGCAAAGGTTCGATAGGAACAAAATATAGCATTGGCCATTGTATCTTCAGGTAAAGCAGCAACACTTTTGGATGGTGGTAGAACGGCGCATTCGGCACTTAAACTACCACTGAACTTAAATTTTTCCGAAATAAATACGTTCAATATCAAGAAAAATTCTGCAATGAGTAAAGTGTTGCAGACGTGTAAAATCATAGTGTGGGATGAATGTATTATGGCCCACAAAATATTTTCGAGATAATACGTAATTTTTTGGAGGAGCATTGGTTCTATTAGCCCTCTAAAAAGTACTTACCAAATCTGAGCTCTTAATATTAACGGAAAGATTATGCTCATCATAGTTTTCCATTTTCAATTTAATCTCGTATAAAAATGGTCATACCTTATCACAAATAGATCGTTAAACCAGTTGCGTCGTCATCTTGCGTAACAGTCACTTATTGTCGGTTTCCCAACTCCATATTTTAAGGTGAGACAGCTTACGACGAGCTTTTCTTTAACTCATCAATCATTTAATTATTTTTTCGATCGTAGAAAAGTTTTTCTTTTTATGAATGCCCTACGTTGTTGTGTTACTTTAACGAACGCCAAAATCAAACTAAAAAATAAAGCAACTGCAGAATATAAAAAATTAAACATCATGGAGGAAATTTTTGACTAATCTTGTTCAAAAAAGGCTAGAAGAGTCAAGTTTTTACCGAAATGAATATTTTTCTTTGTAAAATACTTTGAACTAATTTTGGCAACACTTGAATTGTAACGTTTACATATCGCAAAAATGTATGTCCGGACTACTGAGAGAAACATTTAATGCAAGTGTCCGCATTCCAGAGTATACAATGCAATTGATTTTAGTGTCCGGATTATCGAGTGTGCAGATTACCGAGCCGCTACTGTGTTGTACACAAACACGGTGTAGAGACCAAAGGTGACACAGTCCGCAAACCGCTACTTTGGTTTTGCCGATTTTGACAATTCTCTATTAAAACTAAAGAGCGTCTCAGAATGTAAACAAAAACTTTAAATGCTCTGAAAATCACTAATATTTTCATCTAAATCACGGTTTTTTAACATTTTTTTTATTAAACCACGGTTCTTATCGAAAAATTGAATGTTAAAATTAGTAGCTGTTTTGATAGTCTTCTTTCATCTCCTATCCCGCTTCACTTTTGATTGTTTACTTTTACTTGAGAAATGTCATCAGCGTCAGGACTGTGCAATTTTGTATTCTATCATTCTTGGTACACAAATTCAATTGTGTGATCATGATCGACGAAACTTTATTTAGTCAACTTGCTGGACAGCTGTGTCACACCAAAAAGTTGACAGCTTTGGAAAAGGAAAATGCGGATTGAAAAGGAAGATTTTCGTCGCAACTTTTACATTTATAAAGCTCCATAGGGCCACTGTTGCATTTTGACCTGATTTAGCAACTTAATACATACTATATCAAATATGTGATAAAGTGGTACAAAGAGGATGGCGTCAATTTTGTACGAAAAACGCTAATTCTCCAAATGGCCTTGAGCTCAGACCAATTGATTAATATTGGGCCATTATGAAAAGGAAACTACTGCTTATGAATGAAGTTATTATAAACGAAGAGGATCTGCAAAAAAATGGTTGAAGGTGTCGTCTAAGATAACACGAAATAATGTGCAGCATCCAATGGAAGTAATTCCAAACTCCGAGCATTCGCGTATTGCGCAACCCTATGAAGAAATTATTAATAATACACAGTAAAAAATGATAGTTTACTTTTAATTCCAGTTAGTATCTAATTTAAATATATTTGGAATTAAATTTGATTTTTAATCCCAAAAGGGTTTATTTTTAAACTATGAAATATTCTTGCAATTTCATTTAATCCAAAATGGTTTAAAAACAAAACCTTGATCAGTGTTGAAGGTTTGTTTTCAAAATGTTGATTCTTTTTAGTTTTAATTTTAGGCACAAAAATCATTGAAATACTCTCTCTAATGTTTTAGGTACTTTTGGGTTAAAAACAAAACCAGAAAAGTACAGAGAAGTTTTCTCACTCTCAATCAGTATCACGTGTACCCCTTTGGAGAAGCGTCATAATGTTTCTGAAAGTTAAATACCACGAGGAAGTGCATTTAATAAAAACAATAAATCTTGAACATGAGGAATTCTCGACGAATGAAACAATTATATCCAGTAAGTAATCTAAATAATTACTCAAGTTTTATGAAAGATAATTTTATTTCTTTTCAGTTGTGGAACAATTAAATATCAATTCCGACTGTGCAATAACATTATTTCCAGGAAATTCTTTATCAATACAAAGACTGTAGCTGTTTTTTGGTGGAAATAAATGAAGATTCGACAAAGGAACAATCATCCCAATCATCAGTGGTGTCAAGCTTAAATCACAAGGTTAGTGTCGCACACTGCAAGTGGAAGACTTGTTGTAATGAATAAATTTTACCGGGCGCTGGAAAACTACATAAAAAGCTCTCTTGCATTCTTGAGGAATACAGAAAAACAACACTTTAAATGATAATTCCCGCCGCTCGTTAGTGCGCGAGTCCACTAGCTTTTTACGCCAACATTGTGGAAATCACCCGAAGCGTGGCGAAAAAATTGCACTAGCTGAATCAATAATATGTATTTTTCCAGCTTTTAAGATTGATAATAGCAAATTTGGAGGAGTTGTAAGTATGCATTTTGAACTCTTAATACTGTGTTTAATACATTTACATATGTACCAACCGATCTTAACGAATAATTAAATTATGTAATTTAAGATTTAGATTTAAGTGCCCAAGACTATTTTTCTAAGACATTAGATAGTAATAAAATACGTCAAATATTGACGACAAACAAATTCGAATGTAAATATGTAAATTTTTAAAAGCCAGAACTTATGTTACATTTAAAAAAAGAAAACGGTCTTCTTACATTCTGAAAAAAAAAACATGTATGTTACCGATAATGACATTTACTTACATTTAGAAATTTTTGTCAGCAAAGAATTTAACTCCATCTTACAGTGTGTGTTACCTCAACAGATTTTTCGAAAGTTATTTGTTTTTATAGCTTACAAAAAGTAAGACCATTTGAAATTCACTGTATATATTCGAAAAGGTTTTTGTCAATGCCCTGTGAAATAATAGCATAAAAGCTGTTATTAAATTAAGCTATTGTTCCTGTAATATAATTTTATGTTATAAAATAAATTGTTTTTCGTAACAAGAAATTTATTTTGATTTTTATTTTCAGCACATAGTTTTTCACAATGTTCAAACAAGCAATTCTCATTTGAAAAAATTATCAAATTGTGTAGTAATCCCATAGTTTTACTCTTTTAGAATGAGATAGGGATGTCGGAAAAACATCGATTCATCGAAATAAAGTGATTCAACAGTTCGTTAGAAACATAATTAGCTCAGTTATAGTAATTAAATTGAAATTTTGTACAATTTTGCTAATAACTTATTGTGTTGTCAAATAATATCTGCAAAATCATATGCCTCCGATGTGTCGAAAACTGTCGATGTATGTACATATATAAGTTTCGATGCATCGAATCAAAGAAATACATCGATTTATTTTTGCCACTGACACATACATATCTAGAATAAACATTTTTTTTTTGTGGTCAATAAATTACTGATCGAGTAGGTTTTTCGTATAACTCTTTACATACATATGTATGTACCCATGTGTGTAAGTATGTACATATGTATATATGCATGTTTAATCTACACTGTACATACATACCCTGCCGGAAATTGAACTACTTTAGAAGCAGTTTAATGAGTACTTTTATATTAACTTCACATAGTTGAGATTCGCACTTTTTTTCATAGAAACAACTGATTTTTTTTAACATGGCGATGTCATAGGTGCAAGTCAATTGACCGACTCTGCATATGATTTCAACTACTTTGAAATGAATTTGGTTTAAAGAACTTCAAAATCAGTAAAGAACTTACTTAAATTTGTACGGAAACCCGGTTCATTTACGAGGTTTATGCGGTTACGAGGTATTTACGCGTTTAGACGAATACCCTGATTATTCTTCGTTTGAATACGCCTTCATTTAGCACTTGACATATGCTTTTTCATAGTTAGGAGACATGAAAGAGAAATTCTTATTATTGCCTCTGACGGCATTCGAACCCGAACATTCTGGAAGCCAACAAATGACAGCAAGCACCTCTGCACACTCAGCCACATCCAGACATGTAAGTATGTTTTCAAATGTTCGCTTTCAATTACAATGACCAAGTCAATAGTCCGACTCTGCATATAATTTAAACTACCAAAATGGTAAATACCCGGTAAAATAGGTAAATTGGATAAAAATGGGTAAATACTCGGGTATATACCAAAAGGGTGGGTATAAACTATGTTGAAGAACATTTGTTGAACAAATATATTGTGCTGCAAAAATTAAAAAAAAATTGTTGCAAGTTCATCTGGATTCGTTCCCACCAATTTCCCATTTCACCATAGTTGGACATTTACAGCAATTCGTGAAATGTTTTGCCATTTTCTTAACATTTGGCCATTTATAAAACTTGCCACAATATTTGCAAGTAACTGATTATGTATCGCATGCACTAGATGTAAAATGCTTCCATATTTTTCAGTTTTTAGATCTTCCCATGACTGAGCCTAAAGTTAAAGTTTATTTCATCTGCATATATTAGTTTGACTAATAAATACATATGTATGTACATATAAATGTATCTTCTCCACAATTTTCATACAATTTTATCCGCTTTTTGATATTTAAAAGCACACGTGCTCTTTAAACATTAAAAAGTAACAGTAGGTACAAGCAATGAGAAGTGAGTTTATCTGCAAAAACTGCGCAAAAATGGCAGAAATCAGCGTTAAAAACATGTTTTTATATTTACCCTCGATTTGGGTATTTATTTGGGTAAACACCCCGTTTTTACCCACGAAGGGTATTTACCCGGTAGAAATCCATCTCTATTCATTGTATAGGTAAAGAGTAGCATTTGTTTCAAAGTAATTTTTCAATTAGTTGATTTTTAAAAATAATCAATTTCTTCCAACAGGGTATGTACATACATACATATATGGAAATGTATCTTCGTATGTAAGCACAGGTATCTTTAATATAAAAGCTTGAAGCCAGTATTGAATTTCAATTAGTTTCAATTGATATTTTTTAAGACATCTTTGCCACCGGCACAGCTAACGAAAATTGTGAAGTCTGTTTCGAATAGAGGTTCAAGTAATGAGTACGCAATTATTATTAGTTTGGTTTGTCATTTTCGCAACGGTGGAATGGCTAATCTTATCTCGGTCCATTGAAGCAGCCGCGGTATCCGATTCGTATTTAGATTCAAATGTGTTCTACTTCATTTGCGGACCACAATATTATCACCCACGCAGAAACGTCGCAAAATGATGTCCGCTATTAACACATGTCGCTGCCTAAAATAATAAACTTTTAAATTAGTGGTTATATGTACGGATAGGTACATGTTTATGTAGATACCAGAAGTTGGTCAGTTTATATGTACGTATGTACATATGCATACATACTATATGCATGTTTATCAAGTGATTTATTTGTAAACGAAATGTGTTCAAATTAGTATGCATACGTAAACAAATATAATTAAAGTAACACAAAAAATATATCTCTTTTATTCACATTAAATCGCATGATATATTTATAGCATTAGAATATAATCTTTGCAAGTTTTTGCCGCCTTCAATTTCCTTGATACATTTTTGTGGTTTACTTTATGGTTAAAGCGACTTCCGGTATACAAGTGAAATGGAGATCTCTACAAAAACATCGAAGTCTACAAATATTCTTGTAGAGTTCATTTATGGCAAACGCAAAACCGTTATACTACTTTATCCGAGAAAATTGAGCTACATTGTGGTCTTCCTATCTTCCAAAAGAGGGCGCGCAAAGAGCCGCCAAAACATCGATAGTCTGCGGTTCACGACACTGCTACAGCCTAGTTGATAGGGTGTGTCAATAACGAAGGTCTAAAACACAACTAAAATCTGTTATACATCTTTGAAAATAAGCGCGAGAATAGTTTAGTCATATATATATATCGCGACATAATAAAAGCTAAACATTTATAGCATGAACTGTTTATTTTGTATCATGAACTATCTATCTGTATACGACACACCAGAGAACTTTTGAATCAGAATCTTAAGAACATTTTTGGATGTGCGATTTTGTACCCCAAAAAAATGTTAGTATGATAAAGTGCAAATTTCAAGGGGCTAAAATAAATATTTTTTTATATAGAAAAGGAGTGTATTTTATAAAATCTGGCATTGATATTTTGAAATTTCTTTGCGAACGGTCTGCGCATTTTATTTCAAAATAAACTCATTAAAAAAAGTCTTTAACAATACATTTTTTAGCCCCTTGAAACTTGCACTTTATTAGACTAACATTGTTCTTAAGATTCGTATTCAAAAGTTCGAAATTTTGGTGAAAATTCGTTGAATTTATCTAAAGAAAGCTCCATGTCGACCTAATAGTCCAAGAGCTGGCAACGTTTTTCTTACACTATTTATAACCAATCTAGAACTTTCATGATGAGTCCGCTATGACGGCTCATTAAACTAACTGATAGTCTGGCGGCCTTCCAGGGCTGCCTTTGGCTCCACCAGAATTTTTAAGGATGCAAAAAAAAACAAATCAATTACAATATTTTAACCAGTCTGGCATTTTGGGATATCAGAGTTGGTACTTCCCCGACACCGAAAAAAAAATCGCCAGTCTGGTAGGGTGGTGCAAAGCGGGTGCCAGACGCGGCTAAAGTGGCGATTAAAAGAGGACTATTTACACTATAATAACCAGGCTAAATTTTATGAATTATCATAGGGAGAATCCTCCGGAGGCTATATGTTGCAAATGCCCTGCCAGATCCAAAAATCCGTTGCTATTCAAGCGTTCAAATCAACTTGTTTCTTACTAATTTTTAATATACTTCGTTGACGAAATGAAAAAGTATACGTAAAAATACTATAAAAAAGAATTTAAAAAATAGCAGGCGTTCAAATAAACATTTTGAGCAACGAGAAACGCGTTTATTTGAACGCCTGCTATTTTTTAAATACCTGTGTATTTAACAAGTGTGCAATACACTGAATGAATTTTTAGCTTTTTCGTTTTATTTTTTTTATAGTACACAATTTGTAGTATATTCACTTGTATTGTTTAAGTTTTTTTGCTCACGCTTTTAATTAGTTAGTAACTATTTTAGTGCTTGTTTTATGCGCATAAAACGAGATTTTTCGCGCATATTTTTATCTTCTCTAATAATAATATATAAATAATATCCCTCAGCAATAGGCTTTTAATTTAACGAAAATTAATATTTTTGACAGAAAATTATGATCCCTATTAGCAATTTATTAAAAAATAACTGCAATATGGGGTATTCTTGTGATGTCAAATAGGCAGTTCATATTTCAAAATTTTGTGGGCTATATTATTCATATATACGAACTATTTTTTACTTTTCACTTAGAAAGTCATTTTTTCTGCATGAAAGGTGCCCTATGACCCAGATAGCGTGTATGAAAAAGCTTATTATGATCGGTTGAGTACCTAGTTAAGGCTTGAAAATATAAGAAACAAACAAACTCGCTGTCGCATTTGTATAAGTTAAAAAATAAGATAGGATATCGACTTCACGACTATTAGCGGTGTCACACCCCTTGTCTTTACTTAGCCCCACAGAGTCTATAACATGCAACATATTGTTTTTACGATTATCCTTTGATCTCCGATAAATTCCCAAATACTTCGGGTTCGATCACTGGATTGCTAAATTAAAATGCCCAGATTACAGTACACCTAACTTTATTGTACAAGAAACACAATTCTCTATTTACAGAACTTTGTAATTTTACTAATAGCTTGTTGACTAGCAACTTGACTCGTAGCTTTCCGCTTTACAGCTGAACTTTACTTTCCGCTTTGTGATTTACGAATAAATTTCTGTGCGCTGTAATCTCGCGCTTATATACCTTCGCTCTCACTCATGGCAACTCTAGAAACTTTCCAATCGAAAGTTCTCGTTATCGAGTATTCCCGTCCTTCTCTAGTACCATCTGTCGTAGTGCAGCGAAAACACACACGTATTTGTATCGCAGCATTTCTCCATTGACATTTCTCGGTGTCGAGGCGTCCACATCTTTCGTGATAGTTCGCATTAACTAATTCGTGTGTTCGCAATATTCGCCACAATATTAAGTATTTCCCATGTACCAAATCTGACTGACTAAGGGCCGTTTTCTCGACTGCCTGTTAAAGATAACCGGTGCTTTGACTGCCTGTCAAATTTGTCGCTCACATGCTTATAACAGGCAATCGATAAAAAGTCGATAAAACGGCCCTAAGATGCGGCTTATGGATCCAAAGTTAAAGCTGGTTATACATTTCATATCATCATACTTATCTTCTCACCAGTACTCTAGCAAAAATGCTTCCAGAGATATAGTCCTCCAATAGCGCCCATTAGTCTCCATGAGTATGTGCTCCAAGTTCCAGTATTCTAGCACAAATATTTCCAGAGATATACTATATGAAAAATTTGGTTGGTATGGGAGGTGCCACGCTCCTTCGCCTAATCGAGATATGTAAATGCTATCATACTTTTTAATACGGCTTTCCCACGGCAACATGAATTACTTTGTTTACTCTCCCAATTACTATAGTGAATTGCCCCATAAACACGAGCACATTCTTAATTCCTTTCTTTGTTTTAAGTTTTTCTATTCTCTCTTGATTAAAATTAGAGACGGCAGCGATTTGTTCGTAATTCGCATGGTAATTGAATCTGAATAAACTACAAATGAGGTAATTCGCTCACAACACTTAATATTATTTGGCGAATTACGTAATTTGAATGATAACACAGGCCCATAAAATTGAAAAAAGTTCAGACCCTGGGGCTAGCTTATACTTTTCTAAAGGTTTTTGTTGCGCGGAATCCGAATCCAGATCCAGTTTTGCTGGATTGGCTCCGGTTTTAGAGATATTTGAGCCTAAACATGCGAAACCCCCGATTTTTTGCTATATTCGTCATGTATTTTCATCAAGAATAATTCGTTTTTTTAAAAAACTGAATAAATCATTTGAAAGTAAAATATTTTCCCTTTATAACGTTGTTTCACTCAACCGGATATCTTTTTTTAAACCTGATATATTGTGCATTGAAATTTATGGACAATATCTCAGGTTTTAAACAAGATATCTGGTTGAGTGAAAAAGCATTATCAAGGGGAAATATTTTAATTTTAAATAATTTAATCAGTTTTCTAAAAAACCGAGTTATTCTTGATGAAAATACATAACGAATATAGAAAAAAAGTCGGTGTTTTCGCATGTTTAGGCTCAAATATCTCGAAAACCGGAGCCAATCGAGCAAAACTGATTCTGGATTCAGATTCAGCGCATCAAAAACCTGTGGAAAAGTGTAATCTGATCCCAGGGTCTGAAAAATGTCGGCCTGTGTAATTGGAGCGCAAATTACGAATAAGAGAGCGAACTACGTAATTGGGGTGTCGTGGGAAAGCCGTGGGATTATCGGTTTAGCAGTTAAAGCGTATCAAACAAACAATCATACTTTCGCTTTTATAATATTAGTAAGGATAAGAAGTTTCGAAATGTAAAACAATGAAAGTAAGTAATAAGTAAGTAAGAAAAGTCCTCATTTTCTTTCGAAATTCACCTCTGTACAAAAGTCGGTAGATTACTCACTAAAGATTTACACACCGAAAGACGAGGTTAGGTTAGGTTAGGAGGCTGTGTATTGAATATTCAATACTTCGACTCGGAGACAAAATTGTCCATTGTGAGTGCCCTCTTCAAGCGTGTGTTAGAAGGAGACACGTGCGCATAACCGGGAGAGAAGCTGAGCCCTCTCAAGTCATTAATCTACTAAACCAACTACTGTCCCTAATGAAGCCGAGGAGATCCAACAGTTCCACCTCCGCTATATCGTCTAGATTGTTGAAGAAGCGTGAACCCAAGTACTTGAGGCGCTTCGACTCTAGCCCTGGACATCGACACAGAAAGTGGTCAATTGACTCTTCCTCATCCTCATCACGTCAGCTTCTGCAGGGAGTACTAATTGATATTCGCCATTGTTGGAGCATTGATGCTATAGCACAGTGTCCTGTGATGGCACCTGTAAGGACTCTTACTGCAGAGCTATTGAGTTTCAGTGGGTCCCTCGTCTTTCGCATACTAAGCCGGGGCCATAATAATCTTGTGGTCTCACAGTCTTCCCGTTTGTTCCACAAGTCATTAGCCACGGCCACGGTGTGTTCATCAATTCCTACCTCATCAACCCAGCATAGAGTGGCGTTGATATGGCACAGTGACGCCATCGTAGAGCGACATTTCCATACAATTCCCGTTTTCACTATGTTAGATCCTATTGCCTTCAGCGCTGCCTGACTATCGACAAAGATAGTGGCTTTATCTTCTGGGAACCTACTACTAAGTAAAAGACTAGCCGCCCTTTCAATAGCGTATATATGCTTGGAAGACACTGCAATCGTTCGGCAGACGAAAGTACTGGTTGATCTGCAGGTCCTTCGAGTAGATACCGGTTACTTGCTCCATCTTTGAACCATCAGTGTAGATGGATATACCGGCCTGTGCTATTGGCGGTCCTACATCCCATTCTTCTCTGATCGGGAACCTAATCTGTACCCTAGTATTGAAGTCCCAAACCGGAGTAATGTAATCAGTTCTGCCTTCTATGCCAGCTTTAATTCCATTGGGCCGGCCCCTCTTTATTTCATTGAGTACTGCTGCATGCCAGATATTGGTTGACTTCCACGTATTGGCCTCTCTGAGCTTGAGAGCGCCCTTGCTGCCGTACGATAAAAATATGCAGCGGTTGCAGGTGTAATATCATATTAAGCCCTTCCTGAGGTGCACTGCTCCCGATATGCCGAGGCATGCGAGCCTTTGCACCTTTCGTATTATTTTCCCATTTGTCCCTTTGTCTAAAGCCCGCCACCATACTAAGGACCCGTGGGTTGCAATTGGTCTGAAAGACAAACTACATCAAAAAATTAGTTTCCGTGCTTATGAAAAAACAATGTAATAAATAAAATCGTAACTAAGAACTTTAGATTTGTAGAGTTCTATAACTACTCTGTAAAGAAGGCACAATTTAAGATAACGATATATACGTACATGGTATAAACAAATTGGATAACTTGATGACACTTTTTTGCGAATTTCAAAAAAATTTCTGCTGCAACACTGGATGTAGTGGAACACCTGGTGGCGGTACGCTTTGAAGTATGTCAAAATACAGCCTGCTCTACAAAATGCTTTATTATATTTCATATTTTTGGAAATGAAGTTGTTAAATAAAATAAAGTACAAAGGATTGTTTTAATTGATTTTCGTTGCACAGCAGTAAGTAAATTTAAATAAGAAAATTTTATAAAACATATATATAAACAACACATTAAATACGAAAAATAAACTTAATTCGATATCGATTCTTTTTAATTTTTGTGTGTAATTAGTTTTTTTTTCGGTAAACCGAAAAGATCAGGGATTTTCATCAATGGTTTGAAAATTGAATAAAAAACCGCGATTAATTAAAAAATAGATTTTTTGGGAACGGTTCCCCTCCCTAGTCTGCCATATTGCGGTTTGTTACTTTATTAATTTTACAATTCACGACAAATCGACCAATTGTATTACTAAAATTATATACATTACTCCTTGATTTGAAATTTGGGGGGGGGGGTGTTATTAATCTCTTTGGACGAGACAGCTAGTGGAGGCGGTAGTACAAAAACAATAACTTACATGAATTTTATTTTTGCTTTCGGTACAGGAATGTCAAATTTCAGCTACTCTTCGCTGAAAGAAGAAGAGGGAAAGCAAACTCCAAAACTCTTCACTTTTTCACTTTCTCTTCTCTGTAACCGCCTTAGCGATTTTGGCCAAGTCCAAAAAAGCACGCCAGTTGTGTGGCTTCTATGCCAACTGACTCCAATCGGAAATGCCAAGTGAAGCCAAGTCCTTCTCCACCTGGTCTTTCCAACGCAGAGGAGGCTTATCTCTTCCTCTCTTACCACCAGCGGGATTCGATTCAAATATTTTCAGGGCTGGAGCGTCATGTCCATTCGAACGACATGACCAAGCCAGTGGAACCGCTGTACTTTAATTCGCTGTACAATGTCCATGTCGTTGTAAAGCTCGTACAGCTCATAGTTCCATCGTCTGCGATACTCGCCGTCGCCAACTCGTAAAGGCCCGTAAATCTTCCGTTTAATCTTTCTCTCGAATACTCCAAGAACCGCCTCATCGGATGATGTCATTGTCCATACTTCTGCGCCATATACCAGCACGGGCATGATGAGTGAGTTACAGAGCGTGGTTTTTGTACGACGAGAGAGGACTTTACTCCTGAATTGCCTATTCAGCCCAAATTAGGACCTGTTGGCCAGAGTCATCATTCGTTGGATTTCAACGCTGACATTATCGGTGTTAATATTGGTTCCCAAATAAACGAAGTTCTCTACTACTTCGAAATTATAACTGTCAACCGTGATGCGGGTGCCGAGGCGCGAATGCGCGAATGCGCGAATGCGCTGACTGATTGTTTGATGCCAGGAGATACTTCGTCTTGTCCTCGTTTACCACCAGACCCATTCGCTTTGCTTCCTTATCCAACTTGGAAAAGGCAGAAAATACCTCGCGTTTCTTGATACCGGTGATGTCGATGTCATCAGAATACGCCAGAAATTGCACGCTCTTGTATTCAATTGTTCCAGAGCGGTTAAGTTCTGCAGCTCTTATTATATTTTCCAGCATCAGATTAAAGAATTCACATGACTGTCTGAAACCTCGCCCTATCTGAAACTTTGTTTGGTATCAAACTTCTCGGAAAGGTCCCTCCCAATCCTGTCGTATCTGGTGGCATTGCTCAACGTCATTTTACACAGCCGTATTAGTTTCGCGGAGATACCGAAATCAGACATCGCGGCGTATAGGCAACTCCTTTTCATGCTGTCGGAAGCGGCTTTGAAGTCAACAAATTGATGGTGAGTGTCGATCCCTTCTCTCGGGTCTTCTCCAAGATTTGGCGCGTGGTGAATACCTGATCTATGGTGGATTTGCCAGGTCTAAAGCCACACTGATAAGGTCCAATCAGCTCGTTGACGGTGGGCTTCAGTCTTTCACACAATACACTCGATAAGACCTTGTAACATATGCTTAGAAGGCTGATCCCGCGGTAGTTGGCGCGTATAGCGGGGTCGAATTTCTTGTGGGTTGGGCAGAGTACACAAAAATTCCAGTCGTCGGGCATGCGTTCATCTGACCATATTCTGCATAAGAGTTGATGCATGCACCTTATCAACTTGTCGCCGCCGTACTGGAATAGCTCAGCTGGTAGGCCGTCAGCTCCAGAAGCTTTGTTGTTTTTTAACCGCGTAGTTGCTATTCGTCCTTCGGCATAGTCAGGCGGTAGGACATCGACTCCATCTTCATCGAGTGGGGGCTCGGGTTCGTCTTCTCCACTATTTTCAGTGCTGCTGCCATTAAATAGGGTGGAAATGAGTTCCCTCCACAATTTAAGTACGTTCTGGACATCGGTCACTAGGACGCCATGGTTGTTCTTACAGGAGTTCGCCCCGGTCTTGAAACCTTCCGTAAGTAGCCTAACTCTCTGGTAAAATTTTCGGGCGTTTTTCCTGATGGCTAGCATTTCAAGCCCTTCGTACTCCCGTATTTTGGCCTCTCTCTTCTTTTCTTCAGCTCCCTATATTGGTTCCACATAGCTCGCGTTGTGCTCGATCGCAACGTGGCCTTGTAGGTGGCATCTTTTTCCTCTTCAGCCTCGTGACATTCCTCGTCGTACCAGTTATTCTCTCGGGCTCGCTGAAATCCGATTACTTCTTCGGCGGCGGTACTTAATGAACGGTAAATGTAATTCCACTGCTCGCGGTTTGTTGAAGAGTGCTCTCTGAGACCAGGTGTGAGAGTCGAGTGGCGAATAAATTGGCCGTCTGTTGTGATTGCAGCTTTTCAACGTTGAGAGTGCTCGAACGAGGACGCAAGAGTCGAGATTGAGTAAAGCCGTGCAACTGTAACTGCATACCCAGAAGAACGACTATACCTTATTGCACTCCACACAAGTGCGTTTGGGTATAAAAATAATGGACCGGGTAATAAAATTGTCATTGAATCGGGTTTCGATACCTCCTCAGTCATGGTGCAGTAATGCAAGGTGGTGCTAGCCGTATATAAGTAAAAAATTACACTAGCAAATTATACGGAATCCATATTGTCAAATTTCAACAAACACATCAACTTGGCGTAATGCTTACCACGGCGAAAAATCCCAGCTGACGTCCCAACACCACCTTGTATAAATTCGCCTTGTCCTCAGTACTCGGTGTAAAAGTATCGATGCCACAAATACTCGGTATTGGGGAAAAGTATCGGGTATGTGCTTATATTTACTAGCATCGTTTCGTCCCTACAACCACCTTACCAAAAAGTGGCGCACACCGGAAACTGTCAATTTTATTAATGAATATTAAGTAATTAAAAATATTTGTGTTTTTCGTATCTTGAGTTCGAATATACATAAATATGTACATACATATTCTGCAATGACCTGTGACAAAAGGCGGCCGCTTTTTGCAACATTACAGTAAACAACTTGTTTCTTTTAATAAGTGATTTCGCAATTCTTTTTTTTTATGGAAGTACTGACTTCTATCAAGAAAAGCATTAGATTAAGGATTACGAAAACAGTGTTTTGACGTTTTTCAAGGTATTTTATTACAATTGTAAAAACTAAAGATATTGACCTAATGCACGCTTGCTTCGCTCTGAGAACTGTAAAAAAATGTTTAAACACAACTATGTGAAATGTATGAAAGTTGGCCAAATAACAGCTTTACTTAACTTGTTTGAAGCGCTTTAAAAACGCTTTTGACGAAGAAGTATGTTCCGTGCTAAATGAATTGAAATAAATTGCTACAAAATTTTTTAAACAATATGTTGCTTTACTAAAAATGTTGCAAACATGTACATAGAAACATATGTATGTAATAATAATAATAGATTGCAGCTTACACAAAATGTTAGTGTTTGGCCGAGCTTCTCCTCCAATTTATTGCGTGCGCCTTGATGTTGTCACCATAGGGGAGGGACCTACAGTTTTACGAAGACACCGAACGGCGATTGTATTGTTATGAGAAGCTTTTTCATGGCAGAAATACACTCGGAGGTTTGCCATTGCCTGCCGAGGGGCGACCGCTGGTAAGAAAAATTCTTTTTTCTATAATTTTTTTTATGTATGTATGTACATACATACATACGTATAAATGAATACGGGCGTTTCCATCATGTCGAACGTGACCATCGTACACATTCAAAATGAAAAAACTGTAATCTAAAACGTGTTGAAATATTGAATTTGAAATGAATTTTGAAAATAGGATTAGCTTATATCTCTCAGTTAGCCCTATAATTGTGCTAAAGCTGATTTTGGTCAACCAAGGCATTGCATTCGCACGCGACAAAAACAGAAGTGGTTTACGCGGCCAACAATTGAATCGCCGATTTCAGCGAAACCTGGGGCGATATTTCAACTGGACTAATTTCAGAAGAGGAAGGAAGCGAGACGTATTTGCCGCAATAAGAAGAGAAAGGCCGAAATACGTGAGTGCGAAGAGCTTGAAATGCTGGCCGACAGGAAAAACGCGCGGAAATTCTATCAGAGAGTTAGGCGACTTACGGAAGGTTTCAAGACCAGTGCGAACTCCTGTAAGAACAACCATGGCGACCTAGAGACCGATGTCCAGAACGTACTTAAATTATG
>JAPVRG010240239.1:11978-23711 GCA_029783565.1 Rhagoletis cerasi
TGAGCGGTAGAAGTTATAGCTGCTATTTCGGAGATCACCACATCTCATCATCAATGATGATCTCCGAAATAGCAGCTATAACTTCTACCGCTCAGACTGTGTTGCTTTTTCCATTTTTCCTAAAAAACAAATCGTGGTACAAAGCTCAATAACCTTGTCAATTTTATTTTATTCTTTAAATTATTATAATTTGCACAAGTAGTTGTTGCTGCGCCGTAGAATAACCGCTGTGAATATTAAAATCGTACTCTTGAAAACGAAATCACAACTAACCAGCACTCATACAACATTCTCACACCAAAAAAAAGTGATTGCATAACACATAGAAGTCCTTGAACCATGCTCGGCCAATGAATGTGTGAAATTAAAATGCAATATTTGCATAGAACCAATTAATTCGTTGTATGGGAGGAAGCAGGAAAATGCAAAAAAATATTTGGCTTAGCATGGCTTCGTAAAAAAACACATAAAATTTTACTAACATTCGTTATGTTTTAAAAAGCAAACTAACAACAGGACCAATAATTTTATTACCAACGAATACCTTAGGTTATAACGCTAAAAAATTTTGTTTTTCCTTTTTTCTTTCTCTGTCTCTCTCTGTCTCTCTCTCTCTCTCATGCAAAACAGGCGGCAACACTAATCTAGGCAACACCATACACGAATTGGATACGAACAACATTAATAGCCAGCCGACAGATACTAAAGTGATCGAGCACACCACAGGCAACGAAGTACTCATCATGAATACCGGCGACGACGATCGAACGGCGAGCTTCTTCGCACAGCCGGGCATCTTGGCAGGTGAGTGGTGGCTTATATTTTGCAGCAAGGACCTCAATTTTGTGTTTCATAAATTTTATTTGTATTTTCTCTCCTCTTTTCTCTTACAGCTGTCATCGGTGGCGCCGTCGTCGGTCTGTTGTGTGCCATTCTCGTCGTCATGTTCATCGTTTACCGCATGCGGAAAAAGGACGAAGGCTCTTATGCACTCGATGAACCCAAACGCTCGCCGGCGGTCAATTCCTATGCGAAAAACGCGAATAACCGTGAATTTTATGCCTGAGATAATTCCCAACGTTACTAGAGAGGGTGAAAGCGGAAGGACATGGCAGCGGAGGAGTTGAAGTGCTGTCAGCAAACGAGGTGGCAGTGGGAGATAGAAAGCGCCGAAGCAGGAAGAAAGTGAAGAAAGAGAATATAAATAAAGAAAATAAACGATTAAGTAAATAGTGAATAATGAAAGAGAGAGCAGCAACAAAAAGCAGTATGAAACTAAGGAATAAAGAAAGTTTGAGAATTTTTTTTTTTGAAGGATTTTGAAGTTTCTCGTTTTGTATGTAGATTTTATGTACTGCAGCAGGGTTTTAAGGTTTAAATTGAGTTAGACACATACACACACACACCAACACACACAGGCATATAAGCGCGCATTGGACGTGAATACAAAAACCGTTTTGTTGTATTTGAAGTGTAGAAATATAGAGCAGCAGACGTAAGCAGGATAGTAAGTGTTTATCCAAAAAAGTGAAAATGGTTATGAAGAACTTAATTAAGCGTAAAGCGGACTTACAAATTGCGTTAAAAGTTGTGGAAACGCCATTGAAAAAAGCAGATGAAACAAAAAATGAAACTATTTCTTTTAATTTGTAACAATTAAGTTATTTACAGTTAAGTAACGCAAACAACAATAACAACAACAAAATAAAAGCAAATGAAAACTAATTAAAATAGAGAAGACAAACAAAGTTTAATTGTGTGTAAACAGTCATAGGCGATGAAAGTGTGTGGAAAAATATCAAATTTGATTTAAATATTTTCTTTTTTTAATATTGCAAAAATTATGAAAATATACAAATTGGAAGTAATTAATAAGCGTATAGACTTAGCAAACATAATATAAAGAAAAAATTTGAAAAAAAAAATCAAACAAAATAAAAGTGTACTAAGAAAGAAAATTAAGTACATTAAAAAAAATGTGTGAAATATATGAGTAAATGGTAAATGAACATAAACAAATACTTTATAAGGGTGGGACACTTTTCATAAATGTAGCGAAATTTAAATGCAAAGCGAAAAAAATTAATTTAAAAACAAACATACACACACTACATTAAACAAATACATCAACAGCAGCTCACACAGAAACACACACAGAAACACACACGCAGTGCTAAACACACACAAACACACCTATTTAATTATTTAAGTAAATATATATGTGAATGTGTGTGTTAAAGTCAACACTCGAAATCATAAGTAAATAATACAAAAACAAAGTATAAATGTAAAATTTTAGTACTGGAAAAAAATATATGTAAAATTATAAGTAACTATAGAAAAATAAAATATAAAAATTTATAATACTGACTTAATTAATAATAAAATTAAAAAAAAAGTTTAATATAATCATATAAGAAAATAACTATAAAATAAAATTATTTTAAACAGAAATATATCGAAAAAGTTATAAATTTAAAAAAAGTTATATTACAATTTCAGAAAACTTATTTACAAAATTCCTTTTTTGTTTGATTTTAAAAACAACTGGTAAAATACTTTTGAACAAATAATAATAAATTTAAAAAAATAAAATACAATAAATAATGCATACATATGTATGAAAATTAAACTAACGTTAATAAAAGTAAAAACAAATAATAAGTTAAAATGAAACAAAATAAAATAAAGTAAAACAAAATAAAATAAAATAAAATAAAATAAAATAAATTAAAATAAAATGAAACAAGATAAAATAAAATAAAGTAAAACAAAATAAACTAAAATAAAATAAAATAAAATAAAATAAAATAAAATAAAATAAAATAAAATAAAATAAAGTAAAATAAAATAAAATAAAATAAAACAAAATAAAATAAGGTAAAGTAAAATGAAAAAATAAAATAAAATAGCATAAACAATAAATTAGAATGAAAACAAATAAATTAAAATAAGATAAAATAAAATAAAATAAAATAAAATAAAATAAAATAAAATAAAATAAAATAAAGTAAAATAAAATAAAATAAAATAAAATAAAATATATTAAAATAAAATAAAATAAAATAAGATAAAATAAAATAAAATAAAATAGAATAAAATATAATAAAATAAAAAATAAATAAAGTAAAAGAAAAATATATAAAATAAAGCAAATTAAAAAACAAGATAAAATAACGTTAAATAAAATAAAATAAAAAAATTAAATAAAATGAAATTTTAATGAAGTAAAGTAGAATGAAAAATAAAATTATTTAAAGTTAGGAGCATCTATTATACCATTTTGAGAATAAATTAAATTAAATAACAAAAAAGCAAATACAAATTTAAGGAACTAAAATTTGTATGTACAACAAATTTAATTTCGTCAACATATTTAAAAAGGAAACTCTGCTGTTAAAATTAACAATATCAAGGTAAAAAAGTCTCACAGCACTGTATTCGTAACTATAACACAGAAGATGTTAGAAACAAGACTTTTTTGATAAATTTAAAAAACTATAATAATAATAAATATAAAATATTTTATAAACAGAGTTGAAAAAAATTAAAAATTAAAAAAATAATATTTTACTAAATCGTAGAGCCAGATTTCCACTAGGCATTGAATTAAGTTTACTGTTTCACTGTGCCATTAAGTTCGTTTAGACATGGCATTTTTTTAAAGAAACGCATTTTTTTTTATTTCAACGCCTAGTGGAAATACGGCATAAGACACTGTGCGCCATAAAAAATTGATCGTAAGTTAGGAGTAAGAAATTAAAAAAAGAGACTTTATGCTTTATGCAACTCAAACATCAAAATTCACTTTCCATTTTTTATGCTAAAAATTAAAAATATAATTACTTTTGTTTTCAATATCTAAATTTACAAACAGAATTTTTTTATACTTGCCGCACACAAATTAAGCTGAATTTTTGTTAAAAAAATAAAAATAAAAAAATTAACAAAATTAAACTTTTATCGAATTTTTCTTCTCGTTAATATTTGTGCTAGAATAGTGTTATTTCACAAATCCTAGCTTGCGAGCATCGTTCTGGCGCACGGTGAGTTACAATTAAAATTACCAAAAATGAAAACAAACTTTGTAAAATCAACAAAAAATAATAATAATACTTGTGAAAAGTTATTAATTTTTATCTGCAAAAATTATAATATACTTTTCAAGCAAAGGCTAAAAATTAATTCAGAACAAAAGTAAAATACAAGAAATTAAGGTGAAGGAAAAAATCAAGAAAATTTACTAAAATAAGTAACTTAAATTTAACTAATTAAACAAAATTTTGTTAAAACAAAAGTATAAAAAAATTAAAATAAGTTACGAAACCCCCATAAAAACACAATAATAAAAATGTACTATTAATAACACAGATGTCGTCTACTATTATATACTAGAATTGATACTAAATATGTAGTTATAACGTGCATATAACGATATGTAAGTGAAATTATTACTAACTATAAAAAAAGTAATAATGAACGAACATTTTTTCTATAACTATTTACTCTTACATTTATGATTGCTTTGTATAAACAAATAATTATGATTATCAAAAGAGTTCGATGTATAAGTAAATTTTTTTCTATTAACTTTTATACAACATTATAATTTTTTACAGAAATACCTATATGTGTATACTTTAATTAATTTAAATACATACAGTGTTAATGAAAGCAAAATGAAGAGCAGAATCCAATATGTGCAGATAATAAAAACGCAAGAGTTTTCGAATGTTTTTTATGGGCAAATAGAGCAACTAAAAACAATGTAAGCGGGATATTTTTGGCAAACAAAATTAGATACATACCTTTAATGTGTATAAATTAAAACCACGCTATCGGAAATAAAGAAAAAAAAATAGATCAGTGACTAAACTAACACACTGTTGCCATGAGAGAAAAAACTCGCCATTTAAAAGCGAAAACCCCACCATGATGAAAATTCAATATTTTTTACAAAAAGTTATAAGATAAATATTTTTTCTTTTTTCCCGCCTTTTCGTAATTTTTTATTATGAGGTTAGTCCCTTCAGCATTTTCACTCGTAAGCATTAAATTTTTTCATAAAAGCTAAATGTATTACTTATACTTGAACATATTTTAGCTTTTACTTATGTTACATTTTCAAGAAAAAATATTATAAAAAATGTCAATTGTAAATGAAATCACTGTACTTTACACATCAAATCAAAATAGTTTATATCTTTTCTTCACATATATGCCTTTTTTTTTTAGTTAATAAACTTGTAACTGTAATCAAATCAATAAACGAAAAATTGTATTTATTCAAATAGTTTTATTATTTTTTTTTATTAATTGATAAAACCATAGTGCCCGAATATTAAAGTTAGTACATAATACGATCTAGTTTTTCGTGTTTTTTTAAGTTTAAGTACCTACATGCATTTAATTACACAACGCAATTTTAGCAACAATTATAGTTTAGTCTCAGAACTGTTCAAATTTTTTTGTAATTTTTTGCCATCAAACCAATTTCAGTTAGGCTTGGAAAACTCCTTTTTTGAGTATATAATCTAGCGCCAGCCTGGTCGAGTGGTAAGAGTTACGCACTACCACTCGGTAAGTCCAAGATTCGAATCCTGGCCCCTGCAGCATCGAAGTTTTTCTAATAGCGGTAGCCCCTCGGCAGGCAATGGCAAGCCTCCAAGTGTATTTCTGCCACGAAAATAAGCAGAATATAGTTTAAAAAAACTAAAAAACACGCTTGCAGCAGCTGCCAGAAGAGAGTTACAAACAAACAAGCAAGCAAACAAACATACAAGTGAAACTAATATAAGCGTGTTAAAAGCTTCTCACTAAAACCAATTTCCGTTCGGAGGCGGCGTAAAACTGCAGGTCTCTCCCCTTCGTGTGAAAACAGCTAGACGCACACCACAAATCGGAGGAGAAGCTGGTCCAAGCACTACCAAATGTGTAAGCGCCAAATGTTTTTTTTTGTAATCTACATAGATCTAAAACCTCTTAGCGAAAATTACAGCACCGAACACTGTTTATCGAACAACGGCTACACCAAAAATTTGGCTTTCGAAATTAACTTTAATATTTTTCGAATACCCTAAGTGTTAGATACAAAGCTGTTGCATAACTTTGAGCTTATTTCCTTTTTTGAATTATTTATGAAATGGAAATTTCAGCAAGGCAAATTGCTAAATTGCGTTACACCACGTTTGGTGTGAGAGAATGGTATACATTTTGGCTGATGAAAAAAGCGTTCATCAGTGGGATTCGAGAAATCGCTATGCTAAATTTCGATCGCCGAAAAATTTTCGGCGAAAATCTCTAAATGAACAACAAATATTCGTAGGAATATGCAACATGAAAGCCGAAGAGGTGCAATATGAAATGTTAAAATGTTGCAAATTTTTCGGCAAACTTGCTTTACATTAGCGGGCCTTTCAACGAGTCTGAGCATATTCAGTAGAATAAAAGAAAAAGATGATTTTAAGACGCGATAGTTTTATGCGCTTACAGCTGTTTACAATATTGAGACTCCCAAAAACTATGCAATATATTTTCGATTGCAAGTAACCTGGGTTATCGAGTCGCGTTTGGGAAAGCAAAGCCCTGCCCTTTCTTATTGCTACTGTAATCCAATCCGAGATTTATTTGACTAGTTAAAGGCTCGCAATTTCAATATTTGGAACGTTTCACATTAAATTTATTAAATTATTCTACCAAAATGTTTCGTGTATTTAAAAGAAAATCTTCGTTAGTGATGAGGTTCATTTTATGCTCTCGGAAGCTACATACATATGTATATATGTTAGTAAGCCGAATTTGCCGAATCTGGGACGGCAAGTGACCGTTGAGGGAGATTTTACCCGCAAAAAGTGACTGTTTTTTTATCAGGCTGAACTTCTTCAAGAACGAAGAAGTAACCGCAGTGACTGTCAATCACTGTCAGCGCTATGTCGATGTGATGACCTTTTTTTGGTCTGAAATTGAAGTTTTTCAATTGGTTGAAATGTGGTTTCAACAAGACGTGGTAACATGCTACACAACGTGCCCAATTATGGATCGAATGCGCGTGAAATTTCCAAGGCGCGTACTTTCCAGATTCGGGCAGCAATTTCTTGCGATTTAACGTAGTTAGATTTCTTTTTGTGGGACCAAACGAAAGACCGTAATTACGCGTACAACAATTGAAGGGCAACATGTGTCATTTTTGTGCTGCATTATTGCCAGAATTGTGTGAAAAAGTCATCGAAAAGTATCTCAAAAGGATTTCTATTGTCTTAACTACTTACTGCGCTAAAAACTATGCCCCAAAAACTTGATTCTAAATGCTCTAACAGTGACAACTGTCATCGTTATTGCCATAACTTACGATGAAACAATGTTCATATTCTGCGCCATACGATGAATTTTATTATTGCTGTGGGAATAGGGCTACAATTCATATACGAGTAGCCTGGTCGGGCTAGTTTTATTCGTGCCCAATGCTTGGATGCCCAGTATACAGTAAACCACTTTGAAAAATAGACTCGAGTAGTACACTGCACTAAGCTTTTCAAGCTCTCAGGGCATTTCAGGTTTTAAGCCACAAGTTTTATAAGCTGAATAAAGTTCTGACTTTTAACTATAATTTAACCAAATAATCGAGTGTTTAAATATTTCAATATTTAACAATTACTTAATCACATCCATAATAGGGGTATTCGTCTAAACGCGTAAATGCCTCGTAACCGCGTAAACCTGGTAAAATTACTTGGTTTTGTATGGAAACCTGATTTATTTACGAAGTTTACGCGGTTACGAGGCATTTACATATTTAGACGAATACCCCTAATTTGTTTTGAAAATAAGCTCGAATTGATTTTAGTGTTGTTGTTCCTGCTCAAATAAAGCTTTAAACCTTTTCAAAGCAGAAAAACTCTATCACTAAATTTTTAAGAGCCATTTTAGAGGTCAAAAGTTATGATTTTTTATTTTTTCAAAATAAATAAATAATTTAACTAAAATATATCGTATCGTCTATTAAACAAATATATACATACTTTTCCACTTCAAATAATTTTTTTTTTTTTCAAATTTTGTTGATTTTTTTTTTTTAATTTTTTTCTTAAAACAATACGTTTATAGTTGCCTTTACTTTGCAATCAAGTTCTAAATGCATATACACAACTAGTTTTATTTAGTTTAACCAGCAACTAATCAAAATATTATTCATCATAAAATTAGCCTAATTAATATTAAGTGTTTGCTCTCCTCTCTTGCTTAGTAAACAAACAATGTATCACTTTCTGTATACATCATGCAAATTAAAGCTTGATACATGATAAAATATAACTTGAAACAAAAAGTGTACTGCCGCTAAATTACATACTTTTGCGCAACTGTGAACGCCGAAATTTTTTTAATGAAGTAAAATACGTATTTTTTAAAGTAAAATCAATCATTTACGCTAAAAAAAAAAACAATACGAAAACACTACAGTAACGTTAATATTTTTTAAGCGCAAAAATTTCTGCAGATTTAAGAAAAGCATAAAATACATACAGACATATCGGTATGCCAGATTTCATTGAATACAAGCAATAATTTGTGAATTAAAGTTAGAAAAAATTAACTACTTTCGTAAGTAAACAGAATATTTAGCAAAACATTTTCTTTCTACACAGCAAAAAAGGCTTTAGCTTGCTTCAGTTTGTCTTTCATACAAAGGAAATTAAGAAATTACTTAAAAAAATTAAAAATGCCATAATACACAAGCAACTCAACTGCGAACTCGAAAGTCAACAACAGCAACAAAAGCATACATCTCGAAACACAACATTTATATATACTATTCATACACTGTAAAAACTTCATATATGAACTGTGTTTGAGATGATTATTGAAAACTAAAAACAAAAAATAGAATATTATAGTAATAATAAAAATATTAACTAAAATAAAAAAACTTGCATAAAACATGAAATTTCAAATAAAACAAAACAAATAACAATTAGAAAAGTGTCCTCTATTTACTACGCATACACAGCCGTGAATTTGCATATGTTTATACACATACTCACTTCATACATACAAACATGCATAAATTCATACATGCTTGTAAAATATGTATGCAGCATTGTAAATTATTTAAGTATATAACACAAGTCGTCTGAAAAATGAAATCAGTTTTCACCACACGCGTGTGATTTTGCGCAAAACCGTCTTTTTTAACATTTTCTTTAAAAACACACACAAACCGACTCCAAAATTTTAACAAGCTGCTCTTCTTGCAAATAAAAACAAAAATAAATTGTAGCATACTTATTTACGACTCGTTAAATTAAATATCATACTATAGTTGTATGTATACAAAAATAGAACACCTTAAATATTTTTTTGTTTACAATACTTGTCTTTCCAATTTATAGTTTAATATTAATGAATTGTTTTTGATTAAATTTTTTTTTATTTCAAATAGTACACATAAATACACACATATTTAGTACATACATTCGTGACTACAAATAATTTTTGATTTTTGTATAAGCGCTTTAGTTTCATAGTTTATAATGCTAAATGTACTGAGAAATTGGTTTTTCATTTGCTACAATGTAATATGAATATTTAATAATAATAATAACAACAATGAAAATTATTATAAACGTGACAAAGTTAGACGTAAAGAAGAATAATTTAATTAATAAACTGGAAAAACTGTAACAGAAAAAATTATTTGGTTTTATTACACTTTTTTATATGTACATTAGAGTGGTTAAAAAAAAAATTTTTTTTTAATTGATAAACGGTACCTTAAGATATTGGGATTTGTTATAAAAAAAGAGACACGCATTTTTTTATTTTGAAAAAAAAAAGTTTTAGAGGTTGCGCTAGTATTTTTTTTTTATAAAAAGCTAATATTCTAAATATTTCTATTTTCGTGACTGATAATGTGCAGCTAAAAATTTTGTTTTTTTATTAATTACATACCTGAATTGGACAGTTACGATGGGCCTGGTGCCACAAAATATGCTTTCGAAAAACGACTGTAAAATTAAAACTTTGATACTGCAAGTTTTACACATTGTCAGAGTTAGGGGTAGTGCACTAAATTTTCGGTTTCCACTAATAGTGATAGTGCAAGTTTTTTAATTACTACCATATGTGTTCAGTGGTGAATCGCAAAATATCAGCCTCACAATGCAATAGTGATAGAAAAATGAAAACATGTCGCTAACATTAATAGCAGAATAGTGAAAAAAATTTCCTTGAGCCATGTGCTACAGTTTTTTCTTCACTAAATTTTATAGTGTAAAAAAATTCCAACACTAATTTTTTTGGAACACAGAATTTTTTGACTAAATTGAAAAACAGAGTTTTACAGTTAAAAGCATATTATTCTATATATAACTCTAAACCTGAGACTAAAACTGCATTAAAAAAGCAAAACTAAATAAAAGGAAACAGTATGTATGTAATACAAAAATAGCACAAAGAATGAGGTACGAGAACAAATTAAAAAAAGAGCATCCTAATAATTATTGGCTTTAAGCTAAAACAGCTTTTCAAAATTGGAGTAGCAAAAAGTTAAAACAATTTCAAAATAAAAGTATTAATTGGTCCTTCCCAGTCTCCTTTATCAGCCCTTTTAACTATTATTACTTTTTTTTTTATATCAAAAAAAATATTTTGAAAATAGTTTATATGGAAAAAAATGCATAGGACAGTCAGCAAACAATTCTCAAAACACAACGCGAAGTTTTAGACATTTGAAATTTGCACAAGATTATACTAAAGTTTCATGAAAGTTTGGAGATTTTTCCTAATTTTCGTACACAGTTTCATACTTGGAAAAACCGTATGCTCAGTTTTGTGAGTAGCAGTATGTATCTCTCAGAGCCTAAAAGCTATGAACATCATTCATGACAACCGATTTTAAGTTATGATGTTACACATTTACATATATGTGGCATATAATTTGTTGGCTCGAAAATTTTCATCAGCATTAATTTTTGAAAGTTTAGTGAAAATATTTTTATTGCAGATTTATGTAGTGAATTTTAAAATTTTTTCACTATTTAAGTGTAGTATAGATTTGTTCACTATCAGTTCATTTAGTTATAGTGAAACAAAATAGCACTATCCCTAAAGTACTTAGTGGTACTGAAGAAATTTTCCACTATCACTAAGCTGGTGAAAAATAGTGAAAATTCTATTTATTTCCAATATAGTTAGTACTAGTGAAATGCTTAGTTCACTGAAAATTTAGTGCACTACTCCCAACTCTGCTGATTACGAATCTGATGTCAGTGCGAAATGCTGGATCCAATATGGCGATCAATTTTCTTATATGACTGGATTTGCTGAAAACTTCGTACACTGGAGTTTTTGAGGTCATTGATTACGAATCTGATAAGATTTATGTAGTTATTTAACAGACTTAAGTAAGCAATGTATATTTTTGCTTGCGGCTGTCTCCAGCGCGGTGTGCCTCTTCCTTCGCTTTACTCTGGTGCTTGGCAGTGACTACCTATTTCTCAACCCTACCGGCTCTAATATCTAGGCCCAAGCCTATGTCGACTGGCAGGCCTTTCTCTCGCAGTTATTCACAGGAATGCGCAAGATAGTAAAATTTTATGGAAGTCTCACGTTAGACCAAAAACCTCCAAAGCCTTAACAGCATTTTGACAATTTAAAAAGTTACATAGTAAGATGTGGAATTTGTCACTAGAGGAATTCTATGGAATTACACCTCTATGATAATACCCATTTCCAGCT
>JAPVRG010240241.1:0-10127 GCA_029783565.1 Rhagoletis cerasi
ATATTAAATTCAAGTAAAAAAAATTAATTTTCACTTAAATTTTTTCGTGAAACTGGCTCTAAATCTTTGACATCTCCTCTCGGGTTGATAAAATGGTTGTACTTCCGTATGACATAAAAAAACCGTTAGGGGCATATAAAACAAGAAAGCATATGATTTGGTTTATTTAATATTATGTAAGGCATTTTTCTTTTTAAGAAAAAGGAATGTAGTAGAAAAGTTGAATTTAATAATTATGTATTCATCATACGCCCTGTCACACCAATTAGAACATGTTCAGAATACCAAGTTTTCAGGAGATACACAAATTTTTCTACTAAAAAGATACATATCTTTGTAATTAACAAAACTTAGGAGCTCAGCAAAAATTACTTTTGGCAACAAAATATCTCCGATGAACATAAAATTATGAAATTCAACCTTTATAACAAATTCTTTTCCTCCTATAAGAAAAATGCTTTTCATAACGTTAAATAAACAAAAGAAAGCATTCAAGTGTTTGACATTTCCTCTCGGGTAGATTACAAAATTTGAAAAATATCCTTTAAAATTTGTATCCCTTTTATATGTTCATAGAATTTTAATTAAACTAACATTTTTCAGAAGTCCTTAAAACTTAAGAAGGATAATATTTTTAAAGGACGTTTTTGACATGTTCCAGAAAGATAATTGAAAATAAAAGTTATAATTAATCTTGTTTCGAAATCTTCTTTCATTTGATAACTATATCTCCATATTTTGTGTAAACTTTTGGAAATATATTACAACATATGGTTCTTTGGAAAAAATCCTGACTACCAGGTAAAAAAAACAAAAACGCAGATTTACTAAATATTATGTCCTTATACTGTGGGAAGTATAGTAATACCGTCTTATACAGAACAAAAATGAGTAAATTACACAGAACAGGCGAACTGCACCAAGCTTATTCTGATAACTTTCGCTGCAAGTCGGCACGGGTTGCCGTGGTCCGAATTGCATAAAATTTTATTCGGATACTTTTTAAGATAAAACCAATAAAATAAGGGGGTATGCGGCAAAAAAAAACAACTTGGGTTTTTGGGACAGTCTAATGTAGGCACTACATAAAAAAACTTCTTTGAAAAAATTATTATGTTCTATACAGTGAATTCTTACCAAATGACCTCAGATTAGTCTAAAAGACGCTCTTGTATACAAGTGTTACGTACCAACTGATACTTCAAAATATTTTGGCAACAAAAATTTAAGAACTTAAAGCTCCGCCAGGAAGAAAATCTTTTCTGCATCACATGGATGCTTTTGATTGACAAAACGCACAGAACATGGCGAGACGCACCATGAAAACGTTGCCGCAAACAAAACGGGTCAATTTGATTGGTTAATAATCAGCTGGTTTGAACTCGTTCCATACAATATTGTTTTTGTTGGGCGAATTTGCGGCAATGCATGCGTTGCCGATGTGGCGTCTTCCATTCAAAATCACACAGTTCAATTTGATGTCAGTTAAAAAGATCCCTTTGACGCAGAAAAGAAGTTCTATCTTGCGGGGCCTTAGAGAGACATGTTTTGAAATACATATATACGTTCTCCCACAATTGTGGATACAATAATGGAAACCCAAAAACAAAAACAAAATTTTTGTTCAAACGTCTTACGGAGCTAATCAGCCCAACTTTGGTCTCAGCGAGTCAATTTGACGAGATTCTTATTGAAGAAATTTACTCAAAGGTGGTTTTAAAAAAAAATACTTACTCTACTTCCCTGGTACTACTTATGTAATATTTAAAATACAAAAACAACTGTTTTATAGACTGCTTTCAAATGCTCTTGCGTATACGCTATACTTATCTAGTTTACCTGACTCTTTATCAGAAAAACAAAGTGAAATTAAAGTTGTCTAAAAGTAAATCATAAATATATTTTCGCTAAATAGATATATATATATATATGTACATAGATATCTCCATATGTATTTACTAAGTGGCATTCAAGTGTTTAATAAGGCATTTTTGCCATATTGTGACGACATTGAAAGTGAATAAAGTATAATTTAAAATTCGGGTTAAGTTGGATTTTTTCAACACTGCATACATTTACCAATTTTTTCCCGGAATATATCAATTTATGTATAAAGATATACATACGTATATATGCATTTATTAATTTATAAACGTACTATGTATATAAATTAAAAATACATTTTACTTCAAGACACCGCTGCCTTAAATTGACCTCTGACTCTTCATTTTCAAGAGCATGTATTTAAGAACCATCGCCTACAAACGCCTTAGGATATTCCATTTATTCATGCGCGTCATTGGATTATAACGGTATAGATCTTCTTCGGGTAAGCGATCTTCACGGTCATCCTCAGGTACAGTTTCTGTAGTTATAATTGTTGCTGGTGTGGTAGTTGTTGCTTCTGTTGTGGTGGTTGCCTCTGTTGTGGTGGTTGCTTCTGTTGTGGTGGTTGCCTCCGTTGTGGTGGTTGCCTCTGTTGTGGTGGTTGCCTCCGTTGTAGTGGTTGCCTCCGTTGTAGTGGTTGCTTGGGTTGTTGTTGTTTCTGGTGGTACCCATGTGCCTGCCAAACACTTGTTCAGGTTCGTTGCACTAGTCGAAAGGCTGTATATATAAACATCTCTTGCATCAGCGGTACAAAGGCGTTCATCATCATCGACGCGTTTATACAGAATGGTCAAATTATTGAGAGCTCTCTCCGAAGCCGAAGCAATTGAAAGCATTTCTTTGGCTTCAGCATGAGACTGTGTGCGTGTGTGTGATATAGTTAGGAGAAGAGAAAAGAATAATTAAAAAAAAACTAATTAGTAATGAGAAATATTGGATTAACGAAAAGTTCAGAGAATTGTATATACTTAACCTAATTTGAATGATAAATTTTTGTTGCATAAATTTCAATATCACTCATATTGCTACATATACTTTTGCCATTTTCTGGTCACTTTTTTATCTTGGTTTATTTTAGACAATAAAAATTGTTTGCGCCTATTCTATAAGTATTTGGAGGTGTCAACTACCACTCGGTAAGATCTGGGTAAGATGGCTGGCTGGATTAAAATATATAGACTTTTTAAATTTGTTTTCATTGAGTCTCATTTTTTAAAATAGTTTAAACTAACTAAAAGTTTTCCGATTACATATGAACTGAAAAATTCGGTACTTTATTGTAAGGAAAAATCTCATGAAACACTGGACGAAAAAATACGAAACAATTGGTAATTTCGTCAATATTTTAGCCATTTGACATTCATAAGGACTTGGGAATCAATATATTAAATCATTATAAATCTTTTCACAATTCAAAGGAGAGTTGGCCACTTTTACTCTGGGTGCCCATATAAAATCTAGCGTTCGGAGGACAAAGCTAAGAGTGTGAAACAGTTGCGACCAAAACTTATATGTAAAGTAGAAGCCCTCTATGATTATCACCCCTGACCAACACTAATTTAGTGCGATAACGAACCAAAGAATCCAGTCAATTGTTATTAAATTTATCTTCTAAATCCGATTAATACCCCAGCTCACTTTTGAACGGACTATTTTTAAGACCCGTTCCTTGCAATTCAAACCCCATCTAAACTTACATTTGGTGATACTGAATTTAATGAAAACAAAGTATATTTTATCTGAACTCATTAGGGCCCAGATTCGATTTCCGGTCTGTTTACCATCTCAAAATGCTAGAAAAAGTTTTTCCTGAAAAAAGCTTCAAATAAAAACTATTTGCCATCTGAAGATGGCCGAGATATTCGCCCAAACCAAGACGAGTTCATATAAGAGAATAGCGGCAGCACAAAAACAAAAAACTACACTAACAAATTATACGCACAATGACAATCAGAATACAAAAAATGTACAACAAACACATAATTTTGACAATCAGACCAATTCTTCTTGAAATCAGCTGCTTCGATAGCACCACCATTTTAAAACAAAAAAAATACAAGCGACAGTTAAATTTTTTTTAGCAATTAAGATTATCGGTCCGGAAGAGGTGTGGTTATTTGTAGACCCAGCACTAGACTTTAAATTGCAATGTGAGATGGGTTTTCACACAGAGAAGCAGGAAAATTCTAACCAGTGCCAGAATTAAACTTACAAGGGATTTCTTAGTTATCCTTTCAGACATCAAAATAGCCATCAGGATCTCTCTTCAGTAAGAATATCAGACCTGGTGAACTTCGTCTCGCCCAAAATTTATTTTTTTTATTGAAACAATTCACGTTAGCGACTGCCCGTGATACATTTATCTGCTCTGACTATGTTTTTTGGTCGTCAGAAGGCATATCTTCCATTGCCATCTTAAATAAGCTAACCGAAGCGTTGTTTCCGTGACGATCGTTTTATAGCACGATTGATCGCGCAACGCTGCACAACTCAATCCTTGTGTCTCCGAATGAGACTTTAAAGGATTGTAATATTGGCAAATCATATCCATTTGGCTCATCGTAACACACGGCAGTTCGGTATAATCAATTGTGCAGCGGGTCTATGTAATCGAACATTCACGGCACCTCTTCTCACTTGACGATGCATATCGCGATTGGGCTTTTGTCCCAGTTTTTAATCAGCTGCGTGTAATTCTCGTTCCTCCTTAGTTCGTCCTGCATGAGTTCGCGACGCATGCACTCGAAGCTGTTCTTTAACTTTGACGCGTTTCTGAAGATTTCGATTTGCACGGCTAATTCCGACTGCCTAAGCCAGTGTTTCATCTTCTGATCGGCGGCTGAATGGCTTTCGAATGTTGAAAGGACAATGATGAAAAATTCGTACTATCTTCGAAGCAGGGTTGCGTGATTTCAAATCCTTTTTGATTTAAAATCCGCTATTAATTAAGAAATATATTTTACTTGTGATTTGATTTGTTGGCCAAATAAGAAATAAAATTTATTTATGATTTGATTTGTCAACTAAATAAGCAATAAAAAGGATTTGTGATTTGATTCGTTGATCAAATCAGAAATCAAATTTATTTGCGATTTAATTTGTCAACCAAATAAGAAATAAAATTTATTTGTGATTTGGTTTGTATCACGAATCAATTTGTTTTAGAATCAAGAAAATCTGAAGTAGTCCCGAAAATCCCGAAATAGTCCCAAAAATCCCGAAATAGTCTCGAGAAGCCAAGAAATCCTAAAACTCCCAAAATAGTATCGAAAATCCCAAAGTAATCTCGAACATCCCGATATAGTCCCGAGAATCCTGAAAATCTCTAAATAGTCCCAAAATATAATAAATAGTTAGTGTCACGCTTCAAAAAAATTATTATTTAGTTAAAAAATCACGAATAAAATTGAATCGCGATACAAATCAAATCACAAAAAAATTAGATTTATTATTTGTTCGACGAATCAAATCACAAATCAATTTTGTTTCTTATTTGGTTGACAAATTTAATCACAAAACTCAGGTAAACTCAGGACACAGTAAGCACTTGGAGAGACCAGGCTATTTCAGTTTATATATTGTTACGAAGGATATTGATCTCCAAATATCCTGATATTAAAAGGAGGTTGCTGGCTGCGTTTTTAATTGTAACAGATGGGCGCGTTCAGTGAGTCAGAATGCCCACTTTTCCCTTAGGAGGCATTTCATATCTATTTGTTTAATTCATAAAAGACACTTTTAGTATTCATTAGAGGATTCTTTGCTCAGATTAAGGATCCTATAGGCCGCATTGCCGCTATTTATGCTACACCCGAATCTTTAACTGAATAATTGTATTCAGGAAAAGCGGACAATTTCATGCACGGGTCCAAAGGAACTCATAAATTTTCAATACACCGAAACTTTATCGAAATCGTATAAATCATTTATTAGAGACCAACATTGAAATCGAGCTATAAATTCAAATTTTAAAAACAACTTGACGCGAGCGGCATCTAGCGAGGGCTTCTAGTTTAGCGCTTTCAGGCAATGATTTTCTAATAAGACACTTTTTCATTTGAAGCTGTATGGGGAGAGCTCGCTATAGAATTTATATTCGAAAGCAGATGAGAAAGGGCATTTCCAAAACAACGGAAGCCAAATAAAGAATGCAATGGAAGTAGGCGTTCCGGTGTGGGTCTTGAGTCAAGTCAAATTTTTACTGTGGCTTTATTATTTATTTCGACTAATCTTGTTCTTACTAATTGAAGCTGATTTATAACGCCTTGAAATTCTGTCGATTTCATGCAAAAAAATAGCAAGGAAAGCTCAATCACTTCAAAACATTAAAAATATGAGCTACCATAAGCTCTTTTTCTGATTTATATCTATGTACAAGACCACGTTAAACAATTTTGAGGGGTTTCTCCATCTGATCACGTTTACGGCGGAACTTTCACTGCGATGAGTTACTTTATGTTTAGCAGTAAAATGCCTAAATCTGACGTGAAGTGTGAAAAAGGGCTCTAAGCCAATTGCCCCCCACTAACTCGCAGTCAATCATTCTCAAATAATGGCTTTTTCTTTCACAAGCCGAAAGTGACATATGTTCACAAAACTTACCGCATTGTTATGACAACTGAAGAACTCCAAGCCATCATCGAGCGACTCACAGTTGACAAAGGCCGCACAAACGCCTTGACCGCGAACAATTAACTCGCTACGCTCCTGTGCAGTTCTCTCCGACAACAGTTTCTTTGCATCAATGGATGCTTTTATACAGCCACTGTATTCCGTATCGTATGTTTCGGTAATATCAGACGAGTTTAGCCTATACCAATCGAAACAAACATTGATGTCCACGGGTGCTGCTCTCGCTCTGGGCGTCTCGCCACTCATTGTGTTCACCATTTGCCGCATAACCAAAAATTGTTGATCCAACAGTGGCTTCAAGTCCAAATGAACCTTGGCAAAGCTAATGCTGGCGCAGCATAAGACGAAAAATGTAAGTAATAATTTTGCAGACATATCGCACTTTTTGCTATATCGATGTTTTCAGAACTTCTTCGATATGTAGTTATTTAAATAGTTAAGTTATTTTTCTTTCAACACTTAACGGTTTCTATACTGCTACCGCTTACTACGGCTTTACTACTACTATTCATTCAACGCTTTGAGAGCCAGAATTTATATAGATCGCATGCCTTTCCGATAAGACTTCCGAAATATTGATTATATTTTAATATAATCTTTATCAGTTTCTTCATTGATAGTGAAATTTTGGGTACTTTAAAAAAATTAGAGAGCGAAGGTTTTTTAACTTATGCCTTGAATGTTAGCAAAACTCTTTTGGCACATTAACACAGCGCTTGGGAATACAGTCTGCAAATGCGTGCGTCATGAATGCAAATTATCATAATTTTTCGCACAATAACTAATTGATTTTATCGCTGATTTTTTTAATAATCGACTGTCATAACACTTAAACTGTTGTCAAGTTAGTTGTGGACTCCTTGTTGAAGGCCACTTTTGCAAATGATCTTGATGCGTGTATCATGCGGTGTATGGAGTGATTCATTAACTTAATGAGCTCTCTTGCAAACTTTAGTATGTTTTATAAGACTTCTGTATCACTGCAGTGAAAACTTAATAAGATTTATGTAAAGCGAAAAAATATTTCTTAACATCTTTGGAGACCGAGCAAGATGATACGGAAAGATCTTTTCAGATAAGTTTTGTTAGCAAAGCTTAGGAGAGGTTACCGTCAGGAGTAAGTTCTCTCCGAAAGTGATTCAACGCTAGAAAAGCTGCAGAGAAGCAAAACGTGCAACGCGGGCTGCTTTTAATTCTCTGTTTTGCATGCTTCCGCGGGTCATAAAAATGGGCTGTGACACTGTGTTGGGATTTAAAAATAAGTATAGCACATTATTTAGACAAAATTCAAAGCAATATCCATTGCTTTTAACCCTTACTTAGTTTTCTTCCCCATTTTCTTAATAGGCGCTTTAACCGCTGAAGCGATATTTGCCGAGTTCGAAAACAGCGCACCAGTCAATTCATCTTTTGCTAACTGAAAATTCCAAACAAATCCAATCATCTCCCCAGCTTGTCTCTCCAACGCGGAGAAAGCCTTCCTCTTCCTCAATGAGAACCAGCTGGCACCGATTTGAATAGTTCCAGAGCTGGAGCAACCGCATCCATTCGTATGGCATCGCCTAGAATACGATTCACGATTTCGACGTAGCTGTAAAGCTCATACAGCTCGCGGTTCTATCGTTTCCGGTACTCGAGCCGTCAGATATGTGCAAAGGTCCATAAAACTTCCTCAACATTTTTTCTCTTAAAAACTCACAGGTCTGCCTTATCAAATGAAGCCATCTTCTGCGTTTCTGTGCCATACATAAGGGCGGGCTTGATGAGAGTCTTATAAAGAAGGAATTTAGTTTGTCGAGATATGACTTTACTACTCAATTGCCTACTCAGTCCAAAGTACCTCTTGTTGGCAGGAGCGATTCTTCGTTGTATTTCGAGGCTTACAATATTATTTGTGCTTGCGTTGGTTCATAAATAAACGAAATTCTCTACTTTTCGAAATTATTACTGCCAACAGTGACGTGAGAGGCGAGATCTGCATGCGCTGACCATTTGTTTGATGACTGGAGATACTTCGTCTTGTCCTCGTTTAGCACCAGACCCAATATCTCAGTGAATTTTTTTTTGCATCTCTTGTTATCTTCTCCAGCAGCAGATAAATTAAGTCACACGACAAGGAGTCGCCCTGTCTGAAAACTTGTTTAGTATAAAATGTCTCGGAGGGTCCTTCGTAATTCTGACAGAGCTGATGGTGCTGCTCAACGCCGTTTAACACAGCCGTGTTAGATTCGCGGGGACACTAAATTCTGGCATCGCGTCAGAAAGGTATGTAACTTCTTTTCATGCTGTCGAAAGCGGATTTGAATTCAACAAATAGATGGTATGTGTCAATCCTCTTTTCGCGGATATTTTTCAATACTTGATCTGTGGTGGATTTATCAGTCCTAAAGTGACACTAGTAAGGCCCAATCAGTTCGTGGAGGGTGGATTTCAGTTTTTTACAAAATACGCTCGATAATACCTTACAGTTAGCGTTTATAAGGCTGATTCTGCGGTAGTTGGCGCGTATGGCGGGTCCGTCTTTCTTATGGATTGGGTAAATAAATAGGGTGGAAAACTGTTTCCTTCACAATTAGAGTACGATTTTGACACCGGTCAATAGGTCGCCATGGCTGTTTTTAGTGAAATTTGCTCTGATCTTAAAACATAATAGGGGCTCCGTAGAGGGCATCTTTTTCTCTGCAGCTTCGTGGCATTCCTCGTCGTGCCCGCTGTTCTTCCGGGCGCGCTGAAATCTGACTACTTCTTCTGCCGCGGCACATAGGGAGGATAGATGTAGTGCAACTCTCGCGTATGTCGGTTTGTTTTCGGTTGTTGCAGCTTTTCTACTTTAAGCTTTCCTTGTATTTATTGGTGCACATTTTTGAGTGCGTGTATCTTTTCTGTAACAAAATATCAGCCCTAGCAAACATTTGGAGCGTAAGTACTTACGTCCAAAATACTGAACGCATGCCTTCCGTCTATCAAAATATGATCGATTTGGTGTCTCATCTTGCGATCTAGAGACAGCTCTGCAACCCCTTACACCAGGGACTACCGATCACCGTCGGCCCGTTATCAGATGTGTTGCCTGGAGGTTGAATTTTCGAACAATACAACTCAATATTCCTTCCTTGTCCACCTTGTATTGAAATCGCATATTAAAATGTTTAATATCATGTCGGCGACAGCACTCGGAAATGCGTTCTAAGCTCTCACAAAATATAACTTAGGAGACCTCGTCCTTCTCTGCCAACGACAGATTGTGGCGAGGCGGTCGCGTAAGTTTTGCAAAGCATATAGTGTAAAATGACGTTGAGCAATACCACCAGCTCCGTCGGGATTGGGAAGGACCTCTCCGAGCCGTTTGGTACCAAACGAGGTTTCAGACAGGGCGATTCCCTGTCGTGTGATTTCTTTAATCTGATGCTGGAGAAGATAATAAGAGCTGCAGAACTTAACCGCTCTGGAACAATTTACTATAAGAGCGTGGCGTATGCTGATGACATCGACATCATCGGTATCAAAAAACGCGAGGTATGTTCTGCATTTTCCAAGTTGGATAAGGAAGCAAAGCGAATGGGTCTGGTGGTAAACGAGGACAAGACGAAGTATCTCCTGTCATCAAA
>JAPVRG010240246.1:3272-13722 GCA_029783565.1 Rhagoletis cerasi
AATTTTGATTCCGTTTGGATAGAAAGGTTTATTTGCCGATAGGAATAACTGCGTTTCTACCACCATGTAAGGTCCAACAATTGTCTTTACTTCGTGACTCAATCGAATGAGAGCGTAAAAATATTGAAATTAATAAATTTTAATATTTAGTACGAAAAAATTTGTTTCTGTTATAATTTTTGAACTAAGGGTGAGCTAACGAAAAAAAGCTGGGCTATCCTGGGCTAACCTTGGTTAATCGCACCTGATAGTATTCGTTCGAAAATTAGCATTATGGGGAGCCAACTTCACACAGCTTGAAAAGGCAATGGTATTTCTTCGAAATTAGTTTTAATAGCTTTCAAAATAAGCTCCATTAAATTTTATGTACTTCTGCATGCTCTCTAAGTATTTGTGAAGCATTCTTTCCACGCAGATGGTACCTCCAAAACGCTTCATTGGGCGTCTAAAGTTTTCACTGCGTACATATCGTTACCTTAATATAGAAAGGCCCTAACTCATTTTCATTTGGAATTCAGATTCATCCAAAAGCGGTCAGATAACTCAAAATCCATCTAATAGTATAGAAAAAACAAATATTACAGCATTCGATTAAATATTGTGTTCGACGAAATTCGAAACTGGAGAACTCTACTTTTTATTAAACTTTCAATCTGTATTTGAGTTGGGGCCTTTCTATTTTAAGGTAACTATATGTAGTTTCGCGGCGAAATGTCCATTGAGTCGAAGTTTTCATTGATGAAATAGCAGGGGATTTGAAGCCGAGGTGTGAAAGCTTGCATTGCTGTTATATAGAGGCATTAGTCTCTTATTTTATTCTTCCGAATTTCAGCAAAGACTTCTGCCAAGCAAATGGTTATGCCCTATGTACCAATTAACCGCTCGACACATCCCTAATGGGAGAGTTAGAAGTGGTGCGGAGTACTGCATCTGTAGATAACTTTTGTTTGATTTCTTTCGTCTTGAAATACCCATATATCCTGATGACAATTCTTCTATTCTTTGTTTTTTATTCACCCTTTGATCATATATGATTATTTATTTTTTATGCATTCATAATGAAATTTAATTCTTCAGAATTTATTGAGAATTTTCGGGACCATTCGGAATTTTTTCAAGATTCTTTGTTTTTTCATTTCTTGGAAACTATTGGGGGTTTTCGGCTCTTTTCTGTATGTTTTTTGGGGTTATTGAGAATTTTCGGGATTCCCCGGGGTTTTTCGGGATTTTTTTAATATAATTTCTCGGAAAATTTTGGGATTTTTTCGGCTCTTCTGGATTTTTTTGGGATTTATTACGAATTTTCAAGATATTCCCGGGATTTTTCGGAACCGTTCGGGATTTTGAGGACTTTTTGGGGTATTTTTTGCTTTAGTTGTTTGGGTATTTTCGGAGCTCTTCACGTTTAATTTTTTCGGAATCTGTTTAGGCCACCAGCCTATATATTAAGAACCACCTTAATGCACGGTCATACTTAATGCACGGTCATACTAGTGAGATTTTGAGACTGAGACTTTTTTGCCACTTTTCTGGGGTTTTTTCGGGAACTATCGGTATTATTGGAGGTTCAGCTGGTAAGCTCTAGCTACTTCAAACTTTTATAATTTAATGGGCACCAAAACTGCAAACCTAAAGGAATTCTAAAAAATCTAAAAATCTGATTAAAATGTTTAAAATTTTGATGAACATTTGTTAAAATTCGTCGATTTTTTATAAATCTTCTACAAAGTTTGAAATTTTGATTTATGTGGTTTGTTTTAGATGGTAAGCTATATTTTCGTATAAAAATAATAAACATTTTTTAAACAAAGAAAAATAGTCAAAACTTGCTAAAATGTCTCTTCCCCATTTACATATTCGCTAGACTATAAAGCAAAGATTACAGGTGGTGTTCTGTTTTAAAAAAATATCAGGTAAACTTTGCCTTCTAATTTCTTGCTCAAATTAGTGCCAAAAGTTAACTAAATGCTCAGTACGGTCTTTGCTTTAAACAAACTGTACTATTGAGTAGCAACCCTCGTATATTAAATATGTTGCACTACATAGTCGCGCTGTTTTAAACCTCGTTCGGTAAGAAATGGCTCGGAAAGGAAAAAATGGTATTTGATATATAATTTAATTGAAGCCTGGGAATTAACTACTTAAGTTTTTCATAAGAAACCCAAATAATTAAAACTCTGCAAAAAATACTCATTGAAAATTTATGTTTTTGCTCATTTCTGCTACTCACTTCCCATTCACTATACGTGCATACATACTTCTTCGGCTGCCAGCTACAAACATAATATAAACTTAAACATATGAATTTTTTTGGTTTCAGTTTTGCACTTGCCAGTTTCGCTAACTTTCTTTCTCTTCAAAAAAAGAAAAAAAAAAACTGAAGTGAGACTAAAAATAATGTTTTTAGACATGAAATTAAATAAAAGCGTTAAACAGGCGATAAAGTCGTGAACAATTCTCATGACAACCATGACCACATCCAGGCGCCACAAGATAAATGTCGAGTCGAACGCTTGAATGGTGAAACGGGTGAAGAAAAGGGAAGTGTATACGCGCGCCATCGACTCCACAGCAGCAGTTAGTTGCCAAAATTGCTGAACGGATGACTAAATAATGGATTTTGGAAGATGCCTCCCATCATTCCAAGCTGGGATGGGAATGGAAAAAGTGAAAATTCCTAGCTACGACTGTCAATGCTGTTGAAAACAAAAGACTTAAGCGACGAACGTGCCAGCATGGAAGGTGGCTTAATGCAGATGCGCGAAATCAGTGACGACTAATGGATTATTTACTTATTATATTTTATTTATTGTGCACATTACTGATTCTTACATACCTGTATCTTTCAATGTATTTGGTGTGTAACATGATAAGTAATTGAAAAAATGTCGCCTCCTTAATTCGCCTTTACTGAATGCTTTTCAATGTTTTTATTTCGTAGGTGAAAGTGAATTTTCCAAATGTTGCAAAAAAAAAAAAAATGCAAAAACAATAAACAAAAAGCCAGCGCAACAATCGGTTTTAATGACATTAAAGCCATTGCCACAGCGACATGCAACATCTGCGTCTATGCCATAGCTAATCGAAGCAAAAATGTCTGCAACATTATCTCCAAAATGCTGATAAACAAGATCTTCTTCAAAATTGTTTTCTTTTTCTCCTTTTTTTTTCTTTTGCCGTTCAATACTCACTTTCTCAACTGTTGCTGTAGTTAGCGCCACAAACTGAAAAAATCGCGCGCCTTTACACAGTAAGTTTTCATGGCAAAATGTCAAGGTCTCATCGCTGCTATTTTGGCGTGAATTTTTTTTTCACTTTTTAATTGAAAACGAATGTAATAAAACTAAAAACAACCAAAAAGAAAAATAAAATCACGAAAAAGGAGAATGTGAAATCAACGGGAAAATTGAAAACCTGAGTGCCGCCAACAACAGCGGCTAAAGAGCACAAAAAGCCAAGACAAAAATTATTATGCACCAAAAAGGAAAGTGATTTTGGTAGCAAGCCGCCGCTAGCCCGCCTGGCCTGGCCTGTTTTGCGGCTGACATTGTGCGCCTTGTGGCAACTTTTGGCGGCATGGCGTGGCGTGGCGTGGCGGTTTGCCTCATGGCGCAAACTTGTTCGGTCGCCGTTGCAACGCTGAGCACTGCAGTCGTGGGGGACGCTGTTCGTCGTTTGCCAGAAGTGAATGTGGGCGCCAACAAGGCGAAGGCGGTGCGCTGTCGCGCTGTAATTGCCGGTTTTGCAGCAAGTTCAGCCACCGTCATCGTTGCTGCTGTTGTTGTAGTTGTAGTTGTTGCGAATTCATATTTTTTCCACAATTGCAGTTGTTGCCTACATAGCTTACGCGGTTTCTTTCACACAATTTGCAATTCGCTACGATTATCTTGTTTATTTTTTCGTTGTTGTGAATTATTGCGGCAAATGTTTGTGGCAATTGTTGCTGTTGTTACCCACTACTGTTGCATGTTTGATGTCATCGACACATTTATTTATGCGATTTATTTGCATGCCTTTGTTTGTTTAAAAAATTGTTTAGCGTTAATTTAAACAAGTTTTTTTTTTAACCATTATTTTTGCGACTGTTGACACTTTACCGTTTATAGACCTCACCATTAGTTATGTGATCTTCGTCAGCCTGTGATAATTTTATAGTGGGATTGTTGACTAAATCGAGGTACATACATATTGAATTCGACTGTCACTAAGTTTTTTTGGACGTCTCAGACATTAAATTAATTTCCACTAGTAATAATCCCCGAAAATCGGGGTGCTCAATTGTCTAAAAAATCGAATTTTTTTCTAAAACACATCAATTTATTTACGTACTTAAGTACTTTATGAAAAGCTTTGCTAACAGTACACATTTTGGCCGTCAATCTTAACTTTGATATCTTCGCAAGATCGTACTGTACTCAATGCCGCGCATAGCTGGCCGTGCGAAACGCAATTCTCTTTTAGGAAAACACCAACTCTTGCTAGGTTCGGAACTTGAGACTTATTTATTGCTATTACGTCGAACGCTGGTGACGTTTTAATATAAAAGGAAGTGTTAATTCGCTGTGGTGTAAATTTATACGGGGTAGTAAAATTTGCATTCATTGTGATTATCCAGTTAAAATTTCGACGTCTAAGCAATAATAGTGTAGTGCTTTAACTATTCGGCGATTACCCTTAACTAACCTTTCATATGTAGTTAAATTGCGTTTTAACATCACAACTGTTCCATCTTTTAGTCTCAATTCATGAGGTGCAAAATCCATTGACATTAGGAGAGTTTGAAAATTCTGTAAGGAATCTGACTTTCTCGTTTGGATCTTCAGAAACGACAGTATCGATGCTATAGTAAATCTTTTCTTCTTCGGACAACATAATAAACGTTTCTTTATTAACTATCGTACTCTGCTATTTTTTTGGACAAAAACTTGCCCGCATCCTTCAAATGGTTTTGATTAATTACTCCAGACTGAGTTTGTAATACCCAACCGACTAAATTTCTATCTCGCAAAATAATCTTTTCTATCCGCAAAAGAAAATTGCAATAATCAAATTCTCTGGAACGCATATTTGTCGAGAGTTCAAACCTCTGAACCGTTCTTTCAATTCCTCGGCTATTATTATTATTTTTTTTTGAAACTTGCCAGCATTTGAAATCATATAAAATTAAAATGTTCAACATCTTTATTGTTTGAGATTGAAAATGAGCAATGCTTTGCTCAATATGAAAAATCTTTCCACGCAAATATGTCAAAAGTGGTCTAATGAATCTGAAATCTGAAAAGTTTTTGCAAAGTTTCAGATCCAGCACTTTAATTTGATATATAACTTGTCTCTGTATGATTAGTATCTATGTACATCGCTGGGAAAAAGCGCCTTATCTTAGAATAATATTTAGATTACGTACGCAGATCGTAACTACATATTTTTTAAAATAAATTTACTTATGAAAACCTTCGCAAGCTGGTCGAAAAAAGTTTGTGCTTAAAAAATAACTTTTCGAAAGAGTATTTTTCTCTTTGCATACCTGGTTATGTTCTTCTCTCAAGAAAGAGCCTTGTAAGCTCCACCAGAGGCCGTTCCAGCCACACTTGAATAAGTGACCTGACGACGGCATCTGGAAGAATATTGTTATCGGCGCCTTCTGTGTCAAGAAAGATTCCTAAAGTATATTCTTTATAGGCAAGTCACTTCAGCAGTCCTTCTAGAATTTTAAGAAGAAAGGAGGTAAGTTTTATTGGCCTGAAATCATTGGGTTTGATATGAAAGACCCTGCCAATCTTAGGTATAAGGGCTACACTAGACTAGGTCAATTCTCTAGTGAGGAGTTGGCATAGAAGCTCGACCCTTTGCTGAATTTCGTGAAAGCCAAATATTGAGAATGTAGTGAAGCAGCCATCAATTGGTAAGAAATGGGGAATCTCTCCTAAATTTATTGCCTGGCTCTATGAAACCATAGTTAAGCACATAATGGGGGAATGCACCAGATAAGACTATACTAGTCAGAAAGCTGGAGTGGGTACAGCGTGGCGCTCTCATTGGAATTAGTAAAGTACTTAGGACTACCCCTTTTCTTGTACTAAACGAAATGCTCAACATAGCGCCCGTTGACATCGTAGTTGGAGCCGCGGTGTGCTTAGTTGACTCAGGGTCTGTACACTCTAGTATTCGTGGAAGCTTCTACTTTACCCCGGTTAACGCGGCTCACTACGTGGCTAGACTGACACGAATGAGCTATTTCTTCATTCACACCACTTAGGATGAGAGCACGGGAAGTAGAAGTGGGAAGGAGGCACCGGTGAACTTTTACGAAAATGGTATGAAGTTTGACGCAAGCGTTGGTGGAGGGGTTTTTTAAAGGATTAGTTCATCAACTTTGCGACTTCGTTAAGAAAGGTAAACATTTACTCTGATGACCAAAGCTGAGTTATCACCGATTTATTTAAGATTTTAAGATTTTGTTGCTTTGAACATCTGTAAAGCCGTTTAATGCAAAATACCACAACGAGGCAGATAAGATAAGATTGGGGAAACATTTCGCCGCTTGAAAACTGATTTAATTTTGTCCTGAGCAACTGATCTGATCTGAAGCTGTACAATTTTTAGTAATAAGAGCCCAATTGAACTTTTATTTCGCTTCGCTTTCCTTTCGCAGAACATCTACATACGTATAACTACAACCCCAACTTTTTTCTATCGAAAACACCTATGGCTAAAATGTAAACATCTGTAATAAATTAAAACAAATTAGAAAAATAAATTGTACGTATCTTGTGTTAAAACAAGCATACATACGTTCGTTATATTTGCACGCACGTTTAAGTGAACTACTTGAAACAATTGTACCTACAATGCATATACATACATACATATTTTTATGTATATAAACATGTACATATGTACGTACAAGAATACCATAGCGCATTTATAAATGACGTGCGTAACTTTTGGCGGTTGCTGGGGTACCACTGAGCTGCGTGAATAAATATCCAACCAGTTGATTTAGTTTCGCACGCAATGGCAAATAAATAAAATGTAACGAAACCTAAAAAATCGCTCAAAAAACAAGCAATAAAAAAGAAGTAGAAACATTGCCTAGTTAAAAATAAAAGTGAAAAGTAAACAATCAATTTTCAATTCAAACTCATTTGCCTCTAAACTATTGTAGCATATACATATGTATCTATGTGAATTTTTTGCATATTAGAAAATTTACTTGCGTTATAAATATCTGGCATAAATAGCGAAAATGTTAGTCAATGAAAAAGTGGCTACGTCATGACGTATAAGCCGAAATAAACATTCACTTTACTTTCATTGACTTTTACCACTTTTTCTACATATTTATGTATATATGTAAATGTGTATTTCTCACCCAAATGAATAGACCTTTTAAAAATGTAAACAATTGTGCATACATACATACTACAGCTGTGCATAAAAACCGAAATAATTATGTACATTAGGGTGGTTGAAAAAAAAAATATATATTTCTTCCAACCACCCCAGAACATAGAAAATAAGGAGACCCGCATTTTTCTTTTATTTTGAAATTGGTTAACATTTAATGCTGCAGCTAGAGCTTTGAAGTTTCTTATGTATTTCATAAGAAGAAAATGCATTTTTTGTAGAATCGCTATAAAATCGTTAAAAACAAATGTGCTTTGATCGAATAACAACGTTTCCCTATAGAAATCTTCAAAAAATAAAAATATGATAAATATTCGAAAAAAATTAAATCTGTTGAGCTATTCGTACCTGTTGCGGTAACGAAGACATAAAATAACTTCTTTTTTATAAAGGAGATATGATTACACTAGTTTACGCGAAAAATTAACCTTTGTAAAAAAGTATTTTCTAGGCTCACTTTGGGTTGCTGAATATGAAAACAAACCCCAATTTTTTTTCAAAGAAGCGTTTTCGAGATTTTTTCGAAAAACGTGTTTTTTGGTACCTTTGGCAGTTATTTGTCAATATCTTTTAATTTTTTTTATTTTTATTTTATTTTATTTTTTTTTTCTTAATCCTGGATGCGAATTCGAGAAGACTCTACGTAACACAATCTAAAAAATTCAAGGGGAAAAGCTTATTTTCGACCAAAAGTGCGATTTTGTGAAAAATATAAAGTTAGAATTTTTACTCAGTGCTCCATAACATCTACATTTCTTATCCGATTTGGATGATCTTCGACTCAAAGTTTACTGCAACGATTTATCTTTTACTAAAATTAAAAAAAAAAAATTAAAAAAAATTTTTTGTGATTAAAAATAAGCATCTAAAAATGTGTAATTTTCAAAAATGAATGAAAATTCCACTTTTTTCGATTTTGGTCGCTAGTAATAGTAACAATTTTTATGTAAATCTGCACAAGTTATATATTTTTGCAAAGGGCGTATCAATACCTTTCGAACGGTAGGTTGCTCGTGTCAATTAGATATTGACAAATAACTGCGAAAGGTGCCAAAAACACGTTTTTCGAAAAAATCTCGAAAACGCTTCTTTGGAAAAAATAATGGATTTTATTTTCATGTTCAGCGACCCAAAATTAGCTTAGAAATCATTTTTTTCTTAGGTTAACGCAATTACGTAAAAATTTGTCGACTAGTGTTATCGCTTATGAAAAAATATTTAGTAAAATTTTTAAGTTAAATACGCATCATAATTTTATTTTTTAAAGATTCAAATCTCCGGCGGCTCCATTACAAATTAACCGACTAAAATAAAAAAATTCGGGTTTCTTTTTTACCATTTTCAATCATTCTGGGGATGACAGCCGGAAACTTCCAAAAATTTGATTTTCCTGTGTATTTTTGTAGCGCCCTAATGCCATTGAGCATTTATTTTAATATTTTAAAGTTACCTAGAATGTTGCGATAGTTGTGTGGGAATCCGTTTTTATTCGTTTGTCAGTTATAATTAAAAATAAGTGACAGTGTTTTAATTATTTTATAATTTTTTTTCTATCGAAAGAGTGAATGTACAGAAAAATTGAGAATTAGAAAGTGAAATCTGAAGAGCATACGTCTATTTATGGTGCGAAACAACTTGCACTTTTTGTCTGTGAGTAAATAGAAGAAAGGTTTAAACAAATAAAAGCTGTTTTGGTTTACGTGAGAAATTTGTTCATAAGAGTTTTCTATGGATAGTTTTTGTTTAGGATCTCAACCAAACTAACGCCAAATTAAGCACTGCGCCGTATAAAACTGTCTACTAAAAAATGATGATACATATGCTTTGAGCCAGTTGTCAGTTTTTCAAAAACTAAAAGCAGTTTTTTCAAGTAGCTCTTAAAATTCATCTGCCCTTTAAACACAAATTTTGTTCTGAAAAAATTTGTTTGATCTGCAAATAAATTTTAAAAGCTACTTTAGAAAACGGCTCTAAAGCATATTACCTTTAAAGCTTCAAAAATTTGTTGTATGTAATTTTTAAAACATTTATTGCTCATAGCGGTAACATCCAGGTTTATCCAAAAGCTATCAGGTAGGCAACAATCCATAAATACCTTGAAATAAAAAACATTTTTGAGATAAGGTTTTATTACATTAGGACATTAGAACGATATAAGCATTCAACAGAAACTTTATAAATTCTTAGCCATACTTAAGGAAATGGTTACATATTTTCGAAATTTTGTTGTTTTTATCACAAAAGAGATAAATTGTTATGTTTTACTCCAAAATTAAACGCTTTTTAACACACATCCATTAGCCCAATAAAGCTTACTACAAAGATTTTTTTGCAATACAGACGTTATTTTATTTTTTTTTTGTTTTCGCTAACTATATATTTCACTCCTTAATTACCCTTTTTAATAAGAATTTGGGCATGCTGCTTTGTAGCCCATTGAATTTTAGTAAAATAAAGTGCAACTTTTAAGATGCTGGGACTTACCGTTGATTTTGGACTTTGGCTATTTTTTGTTAAATTAACTACTGCAAATACTCTAAATTGCAGATAGATGTAATATCTTTCTAGTTCCGAACAGAAAGTACTATTTAGTTGATGAATTTTTAATATTTGTGGATTCTCTGCGGGGCCCTGTAGTCGGAGGAGAAAGAGAGTATTCTTTGGCCTTTGCTCTCTCAAGTTGAAAACGTGGGAGGTGCCAAGCCCCCTTTAATTTTTTTGTACCAGCCTCAAATTCAAGTTTCTTTAAAATTTTATAAATATTCTAGGGCAAACCTTAGATCAGTATGCATCAAAATCCAATGTCGATTCTCGAGTTTTTTGGATCGATTCACAGATCGTATCCTAAACAAAAAATTGACAAAAAATCGAATCGGAAGAGCTTGACTAATCGATCTTTGATTTAATCGATATGAAAACGGCATCTCTAAAATCTATAAATAATTATTGAATCTGGAGTTGCACAGCTTCTCATCGCTGTTTTAAATTTATGCTGTAAATATCTATAATAAATCATATTTTTCAAAACAGAATTACTTAGCAG
>JAPVRG010240254.1:0-11427 GCA_029783565.1 Rhagoletis cerasi
ATATTCATTGACAGGAGAATCGATTTTGTTCAGAATTTCTACTTCATCTGCACTTTGCACTAGAAAATGGAATGTGAGCAAATAAAAAACAAAAAATCGGGCTCGACAAATTCCTTCCAAATCTAATCAAAAATTATATTCAGAAACTTATTTTTAGTGGTGCAGTTCGAATGTATATTGCTTCGTGAATAGAACCTGTAAAGTCATGGAAGGGTTAACCCCCAGAACCTCCCCCTCTGTCTTTGAAAGCTAATTGTATGTACTATCTCACTGACCGTCATCTGCGTACGAAACAACTTTAGTGGCTTTCGCTGTAGTTCGAAGCAGAAATTCGATTAGTTCGAGCTTCTTTATTAGGGGAGATAGAAATCCACCCTGGGCGGTACCTCGTCTAGCCGGTTTTCATACTTCGGCGATTTCCGCAGAGCTCTTGATGCTTCTTTTACTCAACATATTGTCGATCCAAAAAAAAAAACCAGTGGATATATGTAATTCTGCATACAGTAGTGAATATATTCCAATTTAACATTGGTAAAGGCGGCTTCCACATCCAGAGGGGTTGTCATCGCAAATCTTCCAACAACTACAAGGCTGTATCCACTGATCCTCCTTTGTGGCAATCGTGTTGAGCATTGCTGAAATTTTCGGAGCGTGCTCGAAAATCTTATGCAGACATCGCTTAAGATAAATGTGAACTCTTTGAAAGAAACTTGCAAATGGCTGGTCTCTGGCAGCGAGCCTCCTAAGATAGCCCTTTTTTCCTGCTCTACCTTTAATGCGCTAACATTTTACTTAGGCGCTTGTGATTAGTGTTGCCATTATTTTCGAAAGTATTGTAATACAATATTTGTATTTCCACTCTTTCACTGACCACAAAATTTTCATTTGGAGATGAACTCACAGCGCTAGAAAAATAACAAAAAAAACAAGAGCGTAGTCGAACGTCGCCAAAGTAGCCGGCGTTTCAAAAGCCTGCTGAAATAACAACTAGAATATGCTTGAATTAAGTGCAAGTACTTTGCTGCTCTTGTTTCCACAGCCGACACGGGCCAGATCACATTGGTATGCGAAAGTGGGTCGGTTACAGTTGTTCAAATTTTCTAGTGAAATTTTCGCCGCCAATAACAATGCAAACTGTTCATCAAGTGGCATAGCAACATAGAAATCCTTACACATTTACTTACTAACAAGAATAAGTAGCACTTGAAGCTTACACTGCTGCCCCAAAATTCGCTCAGGCGAAATGGCGATCAAATACTGCCGAGTGCTTGTGCACTTATAGTTTGTTAGTCAACAACGACGCCATCACGTTAGCGATTTGACCTGATTTTATAAGTGGTTAATTAACTTTTGGAACTATTTCTTTCAACTGCTGTAATGCGCATAAAAAGGGAATATGTATATTTGTATTTATGTGTATAGAGGCTCTTTAGAGGCTAGAAAAAAATGTAATAAAAAGAAGTCGGAATATTGTGGCACAGTTCAGATTTCCACACTTATGCCATGCTTAGTGTGGCATTACGCTGAGTAAAAGTTCTAGCAGTTGGTTAATCCGCAAGCCGTACACATTCCCGCCAGAACAAAAAATTCCTTGCCTTCCAGAGTCGACTTTCCCTGCCCCTCTGAAAGCTAGCAAACTTACTCAAGCATAAGAAGTCATGTTGCAAGTGGCAAGTGCGCATAAATTGCTGAGTGTGGCATGCACCAGTTCGCATTTTGCGACTGCCAGCACTACATTACTTCAGCTTACAATAAAACTAAGGTATAAGTGCGCATATGTACCAAATAACGATATACTTACTTCTGTGGTACTAAACTTGCATACACACGCTACAAGTACTTACATAGTTATGGAACGTATGTATGTACGTAAATCCAATTTGTTGGCACAAGCAACGAGCTGTTAAATTCTCAAGCTAACAATTGTTTGCGAATTTTTCTCACGCGCTGAGTGCGCAAAAGCAAAAATAATATAAAATATTATGTAAAAACATAATCTAGAATTAAATATCAAGAAAAAATTATTATAATTATACGCGTAGCTCTACGAAGGCGCGAAATAAGTGGTGGATTATTATAATACGTATTACACTTTTTGTTGCATTTAATATATTTTTGCACTCGCATGCCAAGTGGGTCGTTGTTCTGTAGATTAAGGAAATTCTATGCTATTAAATCTAGTTTAAGTTCAAACTACGAAAACGTAATACTCGTTTTATAACAAATCAGCAACACTTGAAAAAAAGCAGTAAAATTAAAAATATTAATTCTTAAGTCTGCCTTAAATAATAGATTTTATAAATGGTTCTTTTCTGGGTGGGGTGAGAAAATTCTTGTAACATTTTCAAGGCAACTCACTCACTGCAAAGTCCAAAACATATGCAAATACATACATACTTACTTACTATTTACTATACTGCTTTAATTTCCTCACGCTTGTAGCTGCAACTTAACTACAAAATCAGCCTTTTGCGCATGTTTGCCTTGTTTATTTCAATTGTTTCTTCACTTTTTTTATGGGATTGGTCAAGACATGTTTTTGATGTTGTTTCGCTAAACTATCAGCAATTGCATTTGAGGAAATATTTGTCTAACAGCAAACGCCATCAGCTCTCATTGTATTTTATTCGACTCAGCTTAATGAGCAATTCTGGGTACTATGTAAGTAGTTGTGTCTTTCGGTTTATTGCTTCCCTGCAGAGAAGGCTACTAGTTATGAACTAGAATGCTACCAGTTTGCATTTCAGGCCAACTAAATGGCGTCCTATCCTTCTTCAGTGTTAGCGACTGGTATTTTCAACATGGCGGTGTCCTACGAGATGTCAATTGTCCGGCTATGCATCAACACTTACCAGTAGAAATTTTAGTAGCATCATACCAGTATAGTCTGCCGTTTCATCCCCCGTGAAAGGAGTAGGTATGTAATTTTGCTTGCGGCGCTCCAAGAGCCGCAGTGGCCGACAGAGAAAAGTATAAGCGAGCCATTCCAGAGATCCGAGTTCGAATCCGGGCTAGCGGAACATTTTTTTAATGTATTTTTTTTTTTTAATTATTGAAGTAAGGTTTTTATTGTATTTAATTTTTAAATTTTATTTTTTTTTAAATAATTTAATTTTTTTTGAATTCATTTAATGTTAATGGTGCAAGTGTATTTATTATGGGTTTTTCTCGAATAAAATTAGATTTTACAAATTAGTAATTTATATTTAAATTGAAATAACTCACATTTACTTAAAATGATTTGATTTGAAAATTCTTAACCACCTCCAATCGGACCCGAACCTGCGAGCTCAGAACCAGAAGCAGTAGCCTTCACGCGACGCCACAGCCGGCATTTGTGGGAAAAGCAATTGTTTGCGTTTAGTTTTGGCTTTGGCAATTCAAGGGCAGATGACGCTGATCGCATAAGCTGTTCGAAATTGTCCAACAGGTGTGCCATCGCTTTATCTCATACCAGTTCATGAACTGGTATTTTTACTGACTGGTTCGACTTTTCCCTACAGGGTTATTATAGAACTAGGTTTAATATTACATATTTACAAACAAAAAATGGTTAGGAAAAGTTCGGATATATCTATACGATATGTACCTTCTTCAGAGAAGTGTATCTTTCTTCTTGAAGGAATGGTTTCTACATATAATTTGTCCCTTTTCGTTTTTCTGGAGTAAATTATTATGTCATAGGGACTTTTTCCGAAATTCGAACATTATCTAAACATTCTATTACTCGATTCGAAATTTGGTAAAGTTTGATTTATTAGAATTTTCAACATAATGTTTGAACTGAAAATTTAAACGCTTATATGTAAAAGTGATAACTCAAATCGAAAAATAGAGTAGTGTTTATGCCTTTGTACAAAACAAAAAATAAATTCAATATATTATTGAACTGCGCTTAAATTAGCGTGATTCATTATCCGTGTCGCTCTTCTAAGCTTCGTTGATAGGGCTGGTAAAGTATCTAAAGAAAGAAAAGTAATTTCAAAATAAACTAATTATATATACATATGTAACAATTTAAATATCTAAACATCCATATTCTCGGTTTTAGTAATTTACAAAGGATTTATTTAAAGAAAATTTTAATGTTTTTACACATTAGTTTAAAGCAGACACCACAAAAACAAAGAAATAAAACCTCAATTAAGGAAATAACTACTTAACTCTTCTGCGCCGTTAAGGTCACTTTTTACCACATCTTAAATAATATGATTTCGCATTTAAATTAAGAATTTTTTTTTCTTTCAGATAGAAATCATTTGAAAATTTAAATATTCTACCATTAAGGTCATCCGACGGCCCGCAATAGGCGGCGTTTTATGTATCAAATATATGTGACCCGGCCTACGAAAAGGTAGCTTATGACTCAAAACATGACATGACATGGTTTCGATAGTTTTTGAGACGCTCTTTCAACTGAAAACTAGAAAGTCCTTTCTTTTTTGAGTCATAAGCCACCTCTTCATAGGCCGGGTCACATATACATGTATGTATATATGCACATACAGTTACCCAAAGAGCGGCTCAGGTATTGATTCTTTTTAAATATTCACAACGTTTTTCAAGTCAACATTTTTTGTTATTAAAAAATTGTTCATGCTTTGATCAGAACTACGTAAATCAAAGTTTCAAACTTTATACAGAATTTAGAAAAAATCATGAAATGTTCATCGAAATTTCGAGATTTTCAATCCGATTCTTTAGAACAATTTGGGTATGCCGTTTTATAGCCTAGCAAATTTATAATTTAAATCAAATCGATTTTTTAGCCAACTGAAACTTCCACTTTATTGGACTAAAATATTCTTAAGATTGGGATTGAAAAGCTCGAAATTTCTATGAAAATTTAATTAATTTTTTTAAATTATATATAAAGTTTGAAACTTAGATTTATGCGGTTTTGGTTAAATATGAAAAATATTTTTACGAAAAAATATCAAAAAAATTTTAACTTGAAAAACATGGTGAATATTAAAATAAAATCAACATTTGTTTGAGCCACTGTATGCAAGTATCTCAAAAACGGGTATTTTTTTCACTAAACTTTGCACAGATTATCTTTGGGATGTGTAATTTGAGGCAGAATTCGTGAAATCGATCAGTAAAAATTAAAGTTTTTTGATTTTTAATTTAAATATGGTGGATGTATAGTTCAGGAGTATCGACCATTAACATAACTATGAAAAAATTTATATTTTGCAAGTTATTTGATTTCACGGCCCCATTGATTTGAAATTTTTTCAGAATTTACTTTTTTTCTTTCAAAATGCGGACCAAAATATATCCAAAGACGTTGCACGTTCAACTTTTCAATTATGTCTTCTAGAAAGATTTTGAGTATGCAGTTTTGTAGCACATTAATTTGTAGTACAATGAATAGCAAGTTTCAAGTCGCTAAAAAATCGCGTGGATTTTTAGCATTTTTTTTGCTCACAGTGTCTTTCATACGAGTATAAAAAAAGGGCGAACATACTTTTATGGAAAAACTGTATGATACTGTCGGCAATAAAATACCACAAATCAATGCGATTAATAAGCAATATTAAACTTAAAAAGTTGAAAATGTGTATTCAACGTTTTTCTAGATATTTTGGTTCAGATTTTGAAACAAAAAAAGTAGTTTTTAAAAAGTACCCATTTTTGTGATACTTAGGTGGCCCGGTTGACATGGAATGCACGTTTTTCTGTAAGAGCTTAGAGATGGTGTCTTCAAGCCATGTTCTCCACTTACATATCCACTTTTCCTGTGAAACTTTTACGAGCATTAGCTGCATACCTTGCACAAAGAAAGGCATACTGATTTCTATGCTAAGAGTTTCTTTTAAGGAAACTATCCCAAGTATACCCCTGTACGGATTGTTCCATGGTTTTTAGTAGAAAGTACGCGTTACTGGTTTGTCCATCAGTCATTCAATGCGGTTAAGAAAAACGAGAGAAAATGGTTCCCAACTATAATAAATTATATCACCGATATTAGTCGAAATCAAGCTTTCTTAAGCCTATCTCGATTGACACCTATATTAAAATATTTCACTAAACTTTTTAGCTTTAACTGATTTGGAACTTCTTAACAGGTGCCAAACCTCTTCAAAAATTCTTTAGAAATAAAGCTTCATTAAACCTCTCGTTTGACACCCATATCACAATATTTCATTTAAGTTGTTAATTAAATAGATTTTGAATTTCTAAACAGGTGGTAACCCTCTTCAAAAATGTTTTCGAAATAAAGCTTTCTCAAACCTTTCGTTGATTTCTTTTCTACAGAAAATATTCCATTTAACTTGCTAATTATATTAATTTTGAACTTTGAAATAGGTGGCAACCCTCTTCAAAATTATTTTCGAAAAAATGATTTTTTATAACGGTCTCGTTTGACAATCATATTAAAATATTTAATTTAAGTTGTAATTTAAATTAGTTTTATCTTTTTAAACAAATGACAACCCTTTTAAAATTATTTCCAAGTATGTAAATCGTTTTAGAACTCCTTTCGTCCAACGCCCACGCTGCTTATATGTATATATTACTTTTTAACTTTTGAAAAAGGTGGCAACTCTCTACAGGAGATATTCTATACGTTAAACAAGGGCATGTCCTATTTACGTGCCAAATTTCACTCCAATTCGTTTAGCCATTTTTGCGTGATTGAGTAACAAACATCCAAACCTACAAACATACAAAATTTCGCATTTATGACATTAGTAAGATATGTAAACATAATTTTTAGGCTAAAAATGCTTATTCAAAAAAAAATTTGTGCCTATCTTACCCAAAATCGTAGTCATCAATTAAATAAATACCATTAATTTCTTCTGCTTGCAGATGCTGTTAAAAGAGGCACTCAAAGCTGCTGATGAACCATGGAGCGTGATGCAATAAATTAAAATGTAAAGAAGTGAAATAAAATAGTGATACATAGATATTTTATATTGAAGAATGTGTTAAGGTAATTGAATCAAGGAAATAGTGGTGTACGCGTGTCATTAATTTTAAAAAGTGTGTAATAAAATAAAAGGAAATTAGGTTTTGAAAAGTTAAGTGAGTTTTTAAGGTGAAATAAAGCAAAAGTTTTCTTTAGCGCCAATGTAACACCAATAGCCCTCGGTTCGTTTAAATGTACATACATATGAAGTAAAATCAGTACAGTCAACATTCAGCCGGCAGCAGCAAAATGAATTGCCTCTGTCGACCATCACGGATTATGTCCGTGCGGATCAATCTGCTGGACGAAACAGATTTTATACATGAAGTAAAGGTAAGTAAACGGACAAGCTCATTATTAGTAATGATTTGATTACCTAAAATATTTTTATAAAATACCTAAGCACATAAGTTGAAAAACGATGACAATTGTTCTTAATTTTATTGAAAACCTTCTTGCTAAAAGATGTGAGTTCACTAAAAATTGTTTGTTAATTTTGCTTTCCAATTAGATTTTATTGACCTCCATCATTTTATGCCACAGAACTTCAAAAAAACTGCGTAGTCAATAATTTACCTAACCTTTAATTAAAAGAACTAAAAAATGAGAAAGACAAACAAATTATGCAACGTAAATTGTGGGAGCATAGAGTGTGAAAATAATTTGAAAAAATAGAAAAATAAAAACAAATAAACGACAATCAAAAACATGTAATCAATAAATAAATATTCAAACAAATAAATTGGCGAACCGCAAAAGCAAACACGTAGCCAACTAGTTACATGCAAATTAATCGGGGTTTAGGTAGCGCTGCTTCACAAGTAGAAACATGTGCTTAGTTAATCACCAAATGAGCCCACAAAATTTGAAATAAATGAAAATGCCAAAATCAAATTTGTAGCGACTCTCAGCCTGGCTGGCTGGCTGGCTGGCAGGTTGAGCTTTGTAGCTTGGCTGATTGGGCAGTACGGTCTTTTGCACACTTACACAGGAGATATTGTGTTGTGATGCCCAACAAACACTGAAATATTTGATATATTATGGAACGAATTATCGTCATCCATTTTCAAATTCTTCTATGTCATTTTTCGTTCGAACGAACCAGTTAAAAAAGTTGTTTTTAAACCTAACTTAAAAAAGCATGGCGGAAAATCGTTTCAAGGTACCACAGACTCCAACAATTAAAGTAAATATTTCTGTAATATGTATTTGAGTTTTATTGCTCGTTAGTTTTCGAAAAGCTTTGATTTCTCAGTTAACAATCAAGATACCTTCCTAAAAGAAATGGTGCTTACATATTCTCGACGTGTTTGGCCAAGCTGATGTTATCACACAAATGTTGTATGCCGCCTCCGAGGGCCGAATGCTTTAGAAAAACATTTTTGCTGGGACAAGGAGTTGAACCTTATGCCTGCATAAATGTAGTTCTCACTAAGCTGCCTCGGAAAAAACCAAAAGTACAGCGGGGACATCGTAATTGGATCAGAATCGATCGATGAATTTGAAGCTGTAAGTTGAAAGTCGAGGTGCCATTTACACTTTGTAAAAAAGTTCAAAATTTTCATACGATTTTCAACTCTATGTTCATCGATCGGCATAACAAATTTAGAAGTACGTTTCAATATATGCAACGAACTTCTGATCGTATTATGACGTTCCCAGTGTAATTACTTTACACACCTCTAAACACTCGAATTTAGTTGACAAGATAATTAGTTGAGGATGATTTCGTATCCAAAATCATAATGAGCGACGAGGCCCATTTTCACTTAAGTGTCAATAAACAAAATTTGCGCTTCTGGGGCACAGAGAACCCACACGAAATGCATGAAGAGCCATTGCATCAACTCAAATTCACTGTTTGGTGTGGCATTTGCAGTGAAAAAGTGTTTGGCCCTTATTTCTTTGAGGACGTCGATGCCACCACTGTAACCGTAACTGGTTATCGTTACAGGCAGATGTTAAACGATTTTTTTTGCCGCAAGTTACTGAAATGGGTCTCGAGCATTTTTGGTTCCAGCCGGACGGAGCAACCGCTCACACAGCTCGGGCTACGATGTATATTTTGAGCCACCAATTTCCGAGCCGAATGATCTCCCGTTTTGGAGATTTGACTTCTTCCTAAAGGGCTTTTTGAAATCTCGTGTTTACCACAACAAACCACAAACTTTGCAAGTCTGAAAAATTAATTAATTTATTTATTTATGTATTTATTCATTCAATAGTTATGTAGATCAACAAAATTACTTACAGACTACTTAGAAATAGATGGTGTAACACACGATATAGTCATTTCATTTAACTGTAATTTGAAATCACTTAGATAATGAAAAATCTATTGCTAAAAATTTGAGCAAAATATGAGCATTAGAAGCATAAGAGAGAGAGCTTAGAGCGTACGGGCGACGTGAGCAGTAACTTAAATGTTTAGGGATCGGTGAAATCGAAGCTAAATCAACGAATAAAATCAAGAACTGAATACGACTTAGCAATGGTGAAATTTAGATGGCTACCCAATAAAAATGTTGAGTCAAAACTACACCTACGTCAGTTATCTCTTTAAGAGCGGATAGACGGCTACCATCAATACAGTGAGAGGTGAGGATAACGCAACGCGATTACAATATTTGGCTCTAAACCATTGGCACGACACCAAACTGAGACATTGGCTAAGTCTGATTGAATATTAATGGAGTCTGGGAAATGGTCGAAAAACTCTTAAAATCATCAGCATATAAAAGAAATTGATAGTTAGTGAAGCAAGTCGATACATCATTAATAAAAATTACAAATAGCAGAGGACCTAAAATGCTGCCTTGTGGAACTCCGGACGACGCTAAGAAAGAATTGGAGTGGGTATTGTCGACAACGACTATACGATTTCGATGAAGAAGACAGGATTTTATTCAAGCTTTGCGAGCAACAACCCAAAATTCCGTAACACGAGCACAAATTTGCATCAATTCGGCAGGTGGTCATTTGAGTGACATAAAATTTTCAACTTAATATCATAAATTTTACATCTTCAAATAAACTTTTTATGATATAAAGCTAACTTTTTTCATTTCTAACAAAATGGTTGCCAATTCACATTATGACATTACTTAGGCGCCGCCGTGTATATTCTCACTGATACGAAATATATATTTGGGTAGTTCTAAGTTAACATGTTAATAACCTAAAGCTGTATCCAATTTTTCCCAAGTCTTTACAGAGATATTCCTCTTTATGATTCTCGGATTAAGCTATACCTCTTGAAAACTGCACGTTTTACAATTGTTAACTCAAACAAAGATTTCCGAAAATGAGGTTAATTTTTTGATAAATTCAGAGTTCTTAAATTATGATGGTATTATGGCCATTTCTATTTAACTTCAAAACCTTGAAAAATACAAATCTCTCAAATCTCTCAAGCCAACAACATTCCAATTTCTCAAGCTGATGTCAAACAACTTTCTAAAACTAACCTCAAAACCTTGAAAACTGTGAAGTTTTCATTGTTATTCCATTTTCAAAACTAAGAATTCTCATATTAATTTCATTTAAAATGCTTTAGTTGAGTTCAACTCTTCTAAAAGTGTTTGGTTCGTCAGTCGGTATCAGTACTCATTCCCGCCTTGTTTTTTTTTTAATTCTTAAGACCATACGTCCGTTTAGACATAGACGTCTAAAATTCCTGCGCGCCGCTTCTGTTAAACGCTTTTAACACTTTTTAGGTCAATTCGAGTTGCTTCGCTTCACGATCGACTGACCTCTTTCACAACTCACTGATTCTATCCCCATCTGCCAAATCTTTGTTTCCTTACCATAGCCATCTTTGTAACACTTCCGTCCTCTTGACGTAAAGTCTCTTTGTCCTAATGTCAAGGGGTTAATTGTTGGTTTTTTCTTGGCATCGTTTTGAGCCAAAAAAATCGGAATATTGTTCTTAGACATCTGTTCCCAAAGACTTTCAGGCACCTGCTGGTTGATCGGGTTATTCTCAGGCTAAAGGTGCCGTACGGCAGTATTGGGGGCGGATAATTTTTTGAAAAATAAAACTGTAAATTTTGAATGAGACTTTTTTTCCGCCGTTACGAGCTCGTAATACCATCGCCTTTGGGAGCAACTTTGCTAGGTATTTGAAGTTCGTCACCCTTTCACCATAGTAAAAGCGCTCTATCTTTTGGCTTCAAAAAAGTTGATCTTTAGACCAACCTGAGAATAAGCATTTTTCAACTTGAAAATATACAAACATAATTTAGCAAGAAATGAAAAATACCCTTAAGAGCGAGATGCAACTTTCACCTATTGGCGATGCTGCTGGGAACCGATCTAGGGCTTATTTAATTTTAACTTATAGTCAATCTCAAATGCTAATTGGGTATTTCTAGCTTGTTGACTTACTATGTATGTACGTACTCGTAACGTGTAGCTCATGTCGGCGAATTGCCTGCCGAAAATATGATTAAACTCCAATTTATTGCGTACACCCCATGTGGTCCCCCTGCACGCTGCCACTTCCA